>VSMD01037787.1:0-50846 GCA_008750895.1 Mirza zaza
AAATGAAGCTATATTTTCCTATGTTCAGAGGCAGCTAAATATCATTGGGATAACACATTTCATTTTGCAGATGGATTTGAAAGTCCATCTGCAAAGTGGTCTAAGTCTAGCATCTTTTTGGAAATAGTTACTAAGCAATTTAAAAATTTTATTGATTGATGCAAGGTTTTTGCTGCTTCTTGAGTCAATTCTAATCATGTGTATTCTCCTAGAAATTTAGCATTCATCCAGATTTCCCAAAACTTTAACATATAATTGGCACATGAGATCTTAATCACCTTCAAATCTTGGGTTTATCTCATTTCTCATTCTCAAAGTGATTTATTTTATTTTCTTGGAATTATTATGCCACAGTTTTCTAAAAAAAAAAAAAAATGATGAATTCAATCATGGAGCAGTCTCTTGTTTAGGGTAGGATTACTGATATTATGAATAGTTTGGCAGATACTAGATTGCATTAACATTTTAATGATTTATGGTAATATATATAATTTATCTTATATAAGAACCCAGAAAATAGTTTTGAAGATTTCAAGAGTATATTTTCAGGGAAACCCTCACAGAATAAAAGGGGGGAACTGACACTTATGCTATGGGCAAATGTTATATGTTAGGAAAATTATTAATAGAGATGCAAAAAACATATATTGGATATTTACTGTAAGTGAAGGGAAACTTGTCCTTTCCCTCAAAAGTTCACTGAAAGATCAACTCACAATTAAGATGAATTATTAAAATAAAGGTTTATTTACCATATGCATGGGGAGAATCACAGAGTAATTATTCAATATTCCAATGGGTTCAAGATAATTTTATACATGCCTTTTTAGAGGGCAGGGGGAAGATGAGGAGTATAGGTAATTCTGTTTAGGAGGAACAAATGACGCTAGGGAGGATAAATGGATGGGGGAAACAGATTGACTTGTAAATTAACCTGAGAGACAGGTATTGTATGTAATTGATTTAGGTCTGGTCTGATTCTTGATCCTCCTTCCTGCAATATATTGAAATAACAGTAAGAGAAAGGGAAGCCAGTTGCCCCTTTGATCACTTGATCCCTCAGTTTATGCAGATAGAGAGAAAGCCCCTTTATATGACTTTTATACCAAGGAGTCATATTTTGGAGTAAAATTTCTTTAGCTCCTTCATTATCATATGGTAGAAGACGTTTTAGGCATTTTGGCATATAATTATTTAATTATTATTGTGCATTATCCACCATAATACCTTGCACATATATTTAAACTATGGTGTACATTTAAAAACTAAATTTGTGGGAACAACAGCAACAACAACAAAAAAATGAAAGAACAGAGCAGGCCTACTGAGCATTGTAAGTATTTAATGCTTTTCTCCCACAGAGCAAGCATTAATTCAGTAACCAGACAAACAAATCTTTTTTCTCAGGGTATATCTTAATTTTTCTAAAATATACAATTCAAGAAATTTTGTTGATGAAAAGAGCATGGGATAAATGACTGCAAAAATGTCTGTTATAATTTTACAGCAAAGTTTGTTACAGAAGAGACTCTGGTAAAAATAGGCCTCATGACATTAACAGTACTTGACACACATATTCAGAAGCCTCTTTACTCACCAAAGGAAACAAACAAATCACACATAATGAGGAAGTCATTCAGTGATGCCAGACTCTTCCTCCCACGGCCAGTGTTTTCATTTAATTCAACATAGCTGCAAAGTGTATTATAGCACAGAATGCCTGCGTTCCAACTCCACTGGTAGCTACTTGTAACCATGGATAAGTCTTTTTTTTCCCTCCTCCCTATGTCCCTGTTTCATTATTATAAATTGTAGGGGCTACACTATTCTGCCTATACTTTTCCTTCTAGTTCTAACACAAAATGAGTTCTTGAATTTAACTGCACACAGCATTTCATTGATAATGCAGTGAGAGGTCTCTGTCAGGAAAATTCTCCATGAAGCACTCCGCAGAACACTTGGTCAAAATAGCATTTTTTATCCTCTGTTTTCCCATCATAATTATAATCCAGCAGCATTAAATAGGTAGCAGAATGTTTCAAGATTAGTTTTTAAGGAGTAAACATTTAGATTTATATCGAATGAACTTATCTCTAATTTCTTAATTTCCAAGTAATCATTTTTCCTAAACTCTTCCTTGTCAACGTATCTCTTATCATCATAAAATCTCATAGCTCACAGTGAGCAGTGGGGTGTCTTTATCAAAGGAGGCTTAAATGGGAATTTAAAACAAAGCACAACAGAACAGAACAGAACAGAACAAAAAATCCCTTAATTGAGCAACCTCATTCAACAATTTCATCTGCTTCTTGTTGCCTCTAGACCTTTATGGCATCTGGCACTTACCCTAGAGGTCTTGAATTGTTTCTGGATGAATATCAGTATCCTAAAAAAATTAGCAAGTGTGAGCATACACGCGCACACCCACACCAACACCCACAACATACCTTAGTTCACTTTAGGTCCTCCACTAGGGTTTCTACCCACACACCGTGTGCACTCAAAGCACGTAACAAAATGCCATCAACTCTACAGATTTATGTTCAGTAATAGATGGACCTTCCTACTTCTTACCATATGCGAAGGGAGAAAAAGAAGAAGAATGTAGGCAACATGGATTTGAAATATTCATAAACCCAAATTTCTTTGCAACAAAATATAGTGTCCGGTAGAGCTCAAGCCAATTCTGTTTTTTTTTAATTTTTTTTATTTCAGCATATTATGAGGGTACAAATGTTAAGATTACGTATATTGCCCATGCCTCCCTCCCCCCTGCTTGATTTTACGTCCCTCTATGCACATGTATGCTTATCAATTAGTTCCAATTTAATAGTGAGTACATGTGGTGCTTGTTTTTTCATTCTTTATATATTTCACTTAGGAGAATGGTCTGTAGTTCCATCTAGATTGGTGCAAAAAGAATTAAGTCATCCTTCTTTGTAGCTGAATATTCCATGGTATACACATACTACATTTTGTTAATCCACTCATGAATTGATAGGCACTTGTGTAGATTCCATCTTTGCAATTGTGAATTGTGCTGCAATAAACATTCAAGTGCAGGTGTCCTTTTGATAAAATGACTTCTTTTCCTTTGGGCAAATACTCAGTAGTGTGATTGCTGGATTAAATAGTAGGTCTACTTTTAGTTCTTTGAGGAATCTGTTTTCCATAGAGGCTGTACTAATTTGCAGTCCCACCAACAGTGTATAAGCATTCCTTTTTGCATCCACACCTATATCTAGTGTATTTGGACTTTTTAATATAATTAAAGCTATCCTGACTGGGTAAGGTGATATCTCATTGTAGTTTTGATTTGCATTTCCCTAATGATTAGTGACATTGGGCATTTTTTATATGTTTATTGGGAATTTGTATATCTTCTTTTGAGAAGCTTCTGTTCATGTCTTTTGCCCACTTTTTAATGGGATTGTTTGCTCTTTTTTCCTGATGATTTGCTCTAGTTCTTTGTAGATTCTCATTACTAGTCCTTTATCGGATGTATAACTTGTGAATATTTTCTACCATTCTGTAGGTTGTCTGTTAGCTCTTTTAATTATTTCCTTGGCTGTGCAGAAACTTTTTAATTTAATCAAGTCTCATTTATTTATTTTTGTTGTTGCTGCAATTGGACTGTCACTTGGGGCTTCTTCATAAATTCTTTGCCTAGGATGAAATCTAGAAGAGGTTTTCCAACATTTTCTTCTAAAATTCTTATAGTTTCATGCCTTACCTTTAAGTCCTTTATCCATCTACTGGCTCCTGGAACCTAGCCAGAAGCTAATGTTGACTTCTAGCAAAGCTCTACAGGTATTAAAATCAGTTCTTCTGGCTGTAATCAACTAAATAATGGGGTTATTATCCATCTTGAGTTAATTTTTGTGAGTGCTGAAAGATATAGATCCTGTTTCATTCTTCTGCATGTGGCTATCCAATTTTCCCAGAACCATTTCTTGAATAAGGATTCTTTTCCCCATTGTACACTGTTGTCTGCTTTGTCAAAGATCAGTTGGCTGTATGTGGATGGTTTTATACCTGAGTTCTATGTTCTGTTCCATTGGTCTATGTCTCTATTTTTGTGCCAATACCATTCTGTCTTGTTACTATAGCCTTATAGCACAGTTTGAAGTCTGGTAATGTGATACACCCTTATTTGTTCCTTTTGCTTAAAATTTTAAAATTTCTTTGGCTATTTGGGCTCTCTTCCGGTTCCACATGAATTATAAAATGATTTTTTTAGATTTGTGAAATATGACATTGTTATTTTGATGGAAATTGTATTGAATCTGCAAATCACTTTGGATGGTATGAACATTTTAGCAATGTTGATTTTACTAATCCATGAGCATGATATGTTTTTCCACTTCTTTGTATCATCTGCGATTTCTTTCTTCAGTGTTTCATAGTTCTTTTATAAAGATCTTTCACCTCTTTGGTTAAGTATATGCCTAGATATTTTATTTTATTTGTAGCAATTGTGAATGGTACTGAGTCTTTTATTTAACTGCCAACTTGATTGTTCTTGGTTTATAGAAATGCTACTTATTTGTGTACATTGATTTTGTAACCTGAGACTTTACTAAATTTATTTATCAATTCCAGGACTCTCTTGGTGGAATCTTTGGGGTTTTCTAGATATAAGATCATATCATCAAAAAAAGTGATAGTTTGACCTCCTTTTTCCTTTTTTGGATACTCTTAATTTCTTTCTCTTGTCTGATGGCTCTGGCTAGGACTTCTATAACTATGTTGAATAGAAGTGGTGACAATGGGTATCCTTGTCTTATTCCAGTTTGTAGTGGAAATGCTTTCGACTTTTCTCCATTCAGTATGATATTGGCTGTGGATTTGTAATATATATATTTTATAATTTTTAGATATGTTCCTTCTATGCCAAGTTTGTTGAGGGTTTTTATCATGAAAGAGTGTTCAATTTTGTCTAATGCTTTTTCTGCATCTATTGAGATGATCATATGATCTTTGTTTTTGCTTCTGTTTAAGTGGTGCCAAAATAACCAATTAATTTATAATTCATTCTATAATTTTATATTTTCACATCTTTGGATTCCTTAACATGAGAGTATATAACCATAGTTGAAATTAATTGTTACACAGTTTTGTAGTACTCCATTGACATGCCAGCTCTCTAATTTGTATGTTGAATGAAATATATTCTAGTAAAGTGAGTAGTTTACTGGATGGGATGCAGCCACATGCATTAACTTGCTACTGTAATTTTAAAAATTGTTCCTTGATATGTCAAATAATACCATCTTAATTTTAGTATTCAATTTTTATCTTATTTGTGGAAGTATCCTGAGACAGTACTTAGGTGGAACTAAAGTCACCGTCATTATTCCTTGTAAGTAATAGGTAGTATGTAATAAATATCACCCTTCCAAGATGTTGGGGCATTTTATTTTTACTTCGATCAGTGCAGAGTGCAGTTAGAAAATCTGTCAAAATTATATCATTGACTATGGGTATTTAGTGAAGAAATTAAACTTTGAAGGCATTTAGAAAGGAAAAAAAGGAGATAAAAAGTAATGGATAGTTTTTTATAAAATACAGAATGACAGTATAGCCTCAGCAAGTACATATAAATGTTTTAAATCTTGTATTTCATACCAGGAACTAAAATTTTATGTATCATGTATTTATGTATTAATTCTTTGTAAAAAAAATAATGATTTACCTAAAAATTAACAGCTGACTTTCAAAATTAAATTGTAATGTGTGTTGCTCTTCCTTCCTTTAGAACAGAAACTTAAAACTAAAACTGTCTTATAGGAGAAAGATGAAATTTTATAAAAATGAAATATGTGCTCCTAATTCACACATTCATTCATTCATTCACTCAAGTAATACAAGCATCTCTCATATGCTGGAGCCTGTGCTAAATGTTGGGGATACAAGGTGAGAAAGAGAGCCATGTACTTGCTGTCATGGAAGGAGACAGAAGATAAGCTCATAAACAAATAAGTAACGTAATGTCAGCTTGTGATAAAGGCTAGCAAGAAATTAAACAGGGTGGGGCAATAGATATAGAAACCTACTTAGATACTAGGGTGGGGGAAAACTTGCTGAGGAGGCCACCTTTGTCCTGAAGGAGGAAAAAGGTAGTTGTGAGCACAAATGTCCATTCCTGGTTGCCTCGTCTAATGAGTTGAGGATATCATTGGCCACTGATACCACAGACAGCATATCTTATATGACAAACATGGGCATATATATATATTCATCACAGATTTTTAACATCCTTACCACACATACACACCAAAAAACGATAAGTTGGTGAGGTGATTGAATCTTTCTGCAATGTATGTGTAGATCGAAGCATCACACTATACCCCATAAATATACACAATTATTATATGTAAATTAAAAAAAATTAGTAAAAATAATTCTATCTTGAATATGTAACAATCTCAAGTACAAAAGGATACTAGAAAGTGCACTTAGACAAAATAGAATGCAGGATGAACACTGGTGGCATTAGTTGTAGATAAAGCAATCTAAGTTGTTAGAAAATGATTCTTTCCAGCGTCAATGAACAATGCCAAAGGAAAGTGTCAGTCCTGCACTCTTCCATGTGAGCAAGGATCCACAGCATGGTCCCTTCTAATTACGGTTGAGGTACCCAGTTAAAAGTTTATAGTGGATTTTTGCTGTCTTTCACAACCCTGCCTCCCCTCATTTTTATTTTGGTAACTGCATTCTATTTTTCTTTTAGGGAGCCTTCTTTCCCCTGTGGTGTGCAACACTGGTGAGACTGTGAATCACTATCCTCTGCCTGACCTTCCCAAGCCAGGATAAGGCTTCCACATGGGGACTTTAAATCTTAAGCAGAGCAATCAAGTATGAAAAATCATAGTTGGACTTCTTCATCCCAGCATCAGCACCATGATGTGACTGCTGGGAATTCCTGATGGACATAGAGAGTTGCCCTGGATTCCATCTTGTTTCTGACCTTCCACCCTGTTTCTCTCCAGGCTTCCTTTCAGTTCTATTAACCATGATAAATCTTGCCAATAAATTAATATTTTCCTTAAATTATTGAGAGTTGTTCTTTATTGCCTGAAACCAAAGATCTCTAACTCATACTTTCCAACAGAGCAACTGGTTGTATTCTACAGCTGCAAAGAATTGAACGCTATCAACAACTATATGAGTGGAGAAGCAGATGCTTCCCTAGTTGAGCCTCAGATAAGAACTCATCCCTGACCAACAACCTTAATGGCTGCCTTGTGAGACTTTAAGAGGATCCAGCCATGATCCAGAGGATCATGACTCAACTTCTGGTCCACAGGAATAGTGAGGAATAGTGGAGGTTGTTTAAGCTTCTGGATTTGTGGTAATTTGTTCAAAAGGCACACAGAAGAACAAGTAAAGAATACCATGATCATACAATGAAACAATTACAGAATGTAGAGTCTTTTATACTACAAATAACCCTGCTTCTCCAAAATATCAATGGCTTAAGAAAAGGAAATGAGGGTATCATTAAAGAAAAAAAAGAGAGAGAGAGGGAATTTGGAATATAACTAAATAAATTATGTGGACTTTGGATGGATGCTGATTCAGACAAACCAATTGTGAAACAGATATTTTGAGAAAATTGGGGAATTTGAATATTCACTGAATATTAAGTGATATTAAGGAATTACTGCTCTTTGCATTAGATATGATAATTGCATAGTGCTTATGGTAAAACAATATCTCCATTACAAATATATACTGAAGTAATTCCAAGTGCAATAATATGTAGTTTTTGCTTTAAAATAATTGAAGAAAATCTTGTGACTTCTGCCTGTCCAATTCCATTGAGCTCTCTCTCATGCTACAAAGAACAAAGGACACTTCCCTCCCCCTCTGATCACTGGCCTCAGGCAGGAATGTAGGTTTTTATCCCCAAAAGGAGTGGGTGGGGGTAAAGAGGGACCTTGTAATACATTTTGCCCTTTTTCATGCCCTTACTTCTCTTACATATTCCCCACTGTCAATTTTACCCTTCCATATCTATGGGAGGAAGGGTGAGATAGTCATCAAACTACTTCCTGCTGAACTGGGGTGATGTTTTAGATGGAAGATTTATATTTATTTATGGTATTACAAACTTTGGCAGTAGATTTACAAAAAATAAAGAATGCAACATTACCTGGTGGAAAAGGGCATAAGTAACAATTATAACCATGAGTATTGACAAGGCAAAATGGAGAATACTTGATAAGAGATATTTTACCCCAATTGGTATCTAAGACACCAGTAGGACTATCTGATACAGGGTTGGGCAAAAAAGAAACATGGGACCTCTGAGTACAGAGCTATTGGTTTTAGTTGTACCCTGTAAGTGATCCAAGAAACAGCCTTCTGCAAATTCAGAGTGTAGGATGGTAAATTATATACAGGAGTATGACAAACCCAGCAGCAAGACAGACCAGCAGAAGAGGAAATCCTCACTAGGGAGTTGTGTCTCCATCCTGTAGACAGAAAAGATAACCAAAGAAAGAATAGAGAAAAGAATATTAGCATTTTTTTTCTTTCTTCTTAAATAGTTACTTTAGATTGCTCAAACTCTGGCCCGTTCACTGGGGGCTTAGGTCCTCTTCCTCATGGGACATCTCTTTACTCTCCTGTGATGGACCCAGGGTTTTATTCTTGACAATGTCAAGGAGGTGTGAGTGGTTAGAGGCACTTCACAAGGACCGTTCCACTTTTCTGCTTGTGATTGTTTGGATTCTTGTTCTTTCCAGGCTTCATGCAACACCCAGCCTCCTGGTTTACAGGGCAGAGGGGTGCCTCCAACTAGGGCAAGGACCTGAAAGAGGCAAACTCATGCACAGAGGTTAGCATCTGATGCACTCCTTTCACATACTGCTTTTAATCTGCTTTCTTTTGCTTTTGGCTACATTACCATACTTACCTTGGAGTGCTAGGAAGGGTCTCTGATAAACTATTTCACTGGGACTTAATTTAAGCCTGCCTCTAGGGATTACCCTTATCTTGAGGAGAGCAAGCAGCAATATCCTATTCCACTTTAGATGGGCTTCATGCAATTTCCATTCTAGATGTAGATCTTTGCTCACTTACTGAGTTACCTCCAATATAAAGGAGGCTCCATCATCACTCTGTTTGGAGGAAATTAGCCTATACCTCAGAATGCGTTCTTTCAGAAGGATTCTGGTAGCTTCATATGCTCTCTCCATTCAAGTATGATAAACCCTTACCCAGCCTGAAAAGGCATCTATTAATACAAGTTTAGGCATCTGAGTGAAATCAATTTTCCAATCATTGAAAGGGTAGGTTCTTACATGTGGGTTCCCGGTGCAGCAGGTTGCTTTTCTGTCTTTGGATTGCTTTGAGCACATAAATAGTTTGTTGCAAACAGAATCCTCTTAAACGCGGTCCCACAAAATCCATGTAGACAACACACCCATAACGTGTGCATCCATGTAGGTGCCTCATAGACACATAAGAGAGCAAATCAAGGCTTCAGGTATGATAATGAGTCTATGACATGTCTCCACTTAGCTGTACCATCCCAAATGTCAGAGCCCCAGTCTTTAGTTTCTTTAGTTTTAAAGGATTTTTATATTCATCTAAATCTAGCCAGGAGATCAAGGCCCCAAGGAACAGATCACCTTTAGCAGCCTCCTTAGCAGCTCTGCCAATGTCCTGATTTTTTGTTTTTTTGCAACATAAATGTCTCCCTCTTTTGGTGACCAGGGAAGTGTACGATGGCCACCCACTTGTGCTCAACCATGGCCTGTATCAGGGCCATTATTTCAGTGACATACTTAATATCCTTATTTCCTATCATCAGGAGCCGCCTTTCCTTCCAAATGGCGCCATGAGCATGCACAACCATAAAAGTACATTTAGAGTCCTTATAGATGGTTACCTTTTGAAAAAACAGAGATTCTTGGAGTTGACTATGGAGCCCATACCTTCCATGAAAGAAAAATAAAGAATAGTTACTTTATTATTCATTATGAGAGCTTAATACAGGTGTATTGAAAGAAATTATAAATATTTTACCCCCAAGTATGGCATTTTGATATGCTGAACTGACTGAAGAGGCCTCAAGATCTCTCCAACCTTCTCCCTCCTTCACTCCCACTGTTGACAGTCTCCCAAAAGTTAAAGTTTCTTTATATTTCTAAGATCCAGACCCAACTGGTAGAAAAATTGTTCTTTTCTCTTCCTCCCTGCAAGACCAGAAATATGAGAAATGTGACTGACCATACCTGGACAGACTCTTTAAGAAGACAATGTTCCATCTCCCAAACTTATTCAAATTTCAAAGAGAACTATTTACCTCTTCGTCTCTGTTCCCCATCCATTTATCCGCTCTAGTAATCCCTTATTGTCCTTCAATAGAATTCCTCTTTTCCCCCTCCCATAACCTATTTTACTGGAAAGGCATATAAGCTTCTAAACTCCACTGGAGAGTTGAATCTTCATTCTGAGTGTTCCCATGCACACACATTAAATAAATTTGTACATTTTCTCTCCTATTAATCAATCTGCCTAATGTCAGTGGTTTTTCAGCAAAGCTTTGTGGGTCAGGGCCTTTTCTCCCTACAGTTTGGCAAACCTTTGAGGGGCTAGGGGTTGTGATCCCTATAGTTGAGTGGTGTGAACTGGATGACCAAAGCCACTCTGATCTTCTGGAAAGCTGCAGTAAAGAGGAACCAGGAACCTGACACAGCCGGCAAAATGGGACAGAATCTCTTAGGAGCCAGACTCTTGGCGTCTCTCTCTGTACAATTTGGTTGAACAAATGGTTAAAATCCCTATTTGTGTGTTTTCGTTGATGGGAGAAAAAGGATTTGTACAGCAATTCTGGTGTAGTTTTGGTACTTTGTGACATGAATTCATATTGTTTGATCACTTTCCTCCCAGAAGCACTGTTTTCCTTTGTTGCTTAGTCTATGTGTTGTTCTGTCATAATGAGGGGTACCAGAGAAAGTTCCCTCTCATCTTGTCTTGTGTCCTTGAGAACTTGTTTTGCAACCACCACGTGGGAACCTGCCTCTTAGCCTCCACCATCCGGGGGATGCAATTTTTGAGTTGCTTTTGGTGGTTAGCATAATAACGGCCGAGAACCCAAGATGTTTTTGTTCTGAACATGGTAAGCTCTTGGGAGTGTTTGTCATAAGAAATGTCATTCATAAGGGGCTTTGTTATCTATCATCCTATTTATGAGAGAATGAGGGGATCCTTGAGATTGTTTCTTCTCTGAAGAGGCTATTGGATTAAGTCACTTTGGAATAAGTACATCATTGAAAATTCATGGCCAAAAGATAGATCCTTTAAATTAAAAAGACTCTTATATTTTTTTTTTTAGATTTTAGAGCTCTCTTAATTATAAACAATTGCCTCATTTTAATTAATAGTGGAATTAGATTAAAGGAAAGAACATATATTAAAAGCCTTAAAAATTCTCTTGATAAAATTAAAGAACAAAATCTGACCTGAAAGATAAACATCCTTTATACACTGCTCCTGCAGAAATATTAATAGCTGCTCCTGCAGGAACAACAATAAAAAACAGTTAGTTTGCCCTGTGGCTTATTGGTTAAAATTCTGTACCTTCACACCAGCATCCTGGGTTCAATTCCTGGTTAGGGAGTGAGTCTGTCTTGGTTTGATAGTTTCTGTGACTTTTGACTTTTTGAAGAACTCATTTATTATTGATCCCTTTCCCTTTCATGGATAACTTTTGATTTCCCTTCTTCTCCCATTTGTCTGGGACACACAAAGCTTTTGTGCTTTTGCATGTGGATGATGAGCCAAAAAGCTGAGGCACTAGAAAATATGGCCAGATAGAAATGTGTGTTGTATCTTGTTTGTTCTTAACAAAACTTTCTTTGAGCTATCTTTGGGGCAGTTCTAAATCTTGTAAAAACTGTTTTCTGTCTCTTTACAGACAATTCTTGTTTCCTTGATTAAGTTAGAATTTTGGTTAAGACTTACTGGTTTCACTTAAAAGGGTATCTTTAGTTTAAAAAAGTTTAAAAGCCAGAAATAGCAACTGTTTGGCCTGGAAAAAATCTGCTCCCACTTAATTTACTCCTCTCTATTCCTTCCTCTTTGCCATTGTCTGTACCATGTGAAAAAACCTACAGGGACCTCTAATGGCTCAGACCCCTTGAGGAACTCAGAAAAAAGCACCACTTACTGAGTCTTCTGTTTTCCTTGTGGAGCCTAAAGAGTCATGGGCAGATACAACTCAGCTCACTTTTGTATCATTTTACCTCTTTGACTTCTGGGGATGCAAAAAATTATTTTGTATTATGAGAAAAATGTGACCTTAATGTGTACAACCGCTAGGCAAGATGTTGGAGGCAGATGTATGCACTGTGGAAAGCTTCTCTTTTCTTTGGGTCCTAGATAAAAAAGGGTGTGGCTTAAACACTTAGGGAAATGTCTTTGTAAGGAAATGTATTGTGAATACATTGCATGGCTTCGTCCCATGGCAGTCTCATGGTGTCTCTCTCTTCTGGGTGTCTGAGATTCGATGCTACTTTTCTAAAGAAAGCTGGACTCCTTATAAAGTCATATGGCGAAATCCTATGATGTTCTTTTGCCTTGGCATCCATTTTGGTCTTCCTCAAGCACATTCAAACTCCTTCATGAAGGGGGTTGGATTTCCTCTGTGTTTTAAGATGTTAATTGATACCCTGTTTCCTCTGAGACTTAGTGAGGAATTGGCTCAAATGTGAGATAAGTGGAATTTTAATTGGTCCATTCTTAGTGACATGATCTAAATCCCACTGTCATTTTAGACTGGGGAGTTTTGCCTGTATCATGGCTATAGGGTCCATGTAGGCACATGTGTGTGTCTTTGTGTATACCTATGGGTATGTCTTTGTCTGTTGTCTATGGCCCAAATTGGCTTATAAGTGAGTACCCATAAATTAAGTAAATAAGGGCAGATACTTTTTAAGTTCATGCAACTTTAATAATCTTTGGCAAATAAACATAATTTAAAAGTGTTGGTGAAACGAAATAAAAATGTCTTTGAGATTTAATTTAGACATTTTTACCTGAACCTACTGGCTTAGGCTATTTCTGCTGGATGGTTTAAAGTCATAAAACTGTTGCTTCTATAGTACTTTTAATACTTGCTTAATTTGTCTGTGAGTTAAAGGCTACTGGCTACTCCAAAGCCTTGTGAACATCTTACTCTGAGCTTGTCTTTAGTTTTGAGCCTTTAAGTTTTGAGATCTAGAGGAATGATCATGGTGAGGTCTCAGAACAATTCCCAGGCCTCCCATGCTCCCTTGCCCAGCTGTGTCAAATTGCATACTTCCTAGGTTTTTCACTAAAATAAGGGTCACTAAAAATTAACATTATAATTAATACATGTATATAAAACTGCTAGATACAAAAAACCCAGTTCTATATATAAAAGATATAAAAAGTAAGATTTTTTACTACAGGCTATAAAAAGGCATAAAACGCAATTTTTAAAAAAAATTAAAAATTTTGCCTAATTTAAAGATTTTAAGAATTGTTTTAAATTAAATGAAGAAATAAAAATGATAGGTAAAACTAGATATAAAAGTTAAAGAAGGTAAAATTGTAAAAGATTTATAGAAATCTTACAGTCAATTTTATTAAGATTAAATAGATTTGTTTACAAGGTTTTATTAAAATTAGCTTTAACATTTAGTACACTAATACAAAAATAAAATTTATTTCTCTTTCAAACAAGATTTTCTTATAATATTGATATCAGTTAGTCTATTTAGTCATATGACTGCTTGGGAAACTGAGTCTTATCTCTATAAAAGAATAAAGTTTTTGCTTTATAAAATCTTTGAATTATCACTTTGGCTGAATAAATGACTATTATTTTATAGTAACACATGCTCCTGTTTTGTGACAAATGTCTTAAAGCTTTGATATTTGACAAGTTTTCCAAAATTAAATTTCTAAATTCAGTCTTTTTTTTATATCAAAATACATTTTTAAAATATTAGAGCCACTAAAAGTCCAAGAGAGACATATTTGTTTTATTGGGCATGTTAGAACCATGCAGGAAGTATTGTTACCAAAACCTCAGCACTTGTCCCTGAGGCCACATCTTAAAAACGAGCATGAGTACGGCCAGGCACAGTGGCTCACTCCTGTAATACTAGCACTTTGGGAGGCTGAGGTGGGAGGATAGCTTGAAGCCAGGAGTTTGAGACCAGCCTGAGCAAGAGCAAGACTCTGTTCCATCTCTACAAAAAAATAGAAAAATTAGCTAGCACAGTGGCATGCCTGTAGTCCCAGGTACTCCGGAGGCTGATGCAGGAGGATGTCTTGAGACCAACAGTCTGAGGTTGCTGTGAGCTAGGCTGACACCATGGCACTCTAGCCTAGACAACAGAGCTAGACTCTGTCTAAAAACAAAAGGGGAAAAAAAAAGAAAACAGAGGAGAAAAGAAAAGAAAAATAAGGACAAGTGGCTTGAGGAGAAGGAAAGGGGAGCTTATTAAATTTGCTGGCAAATGAGGAGGATGAATACTCCAATCTTAAAATGCTATTGTACTAATCATAAACAGAAATACATAACTTTTAAAGGGAGGGTTTTTAGTTTTTAGGCATTTGTTTTTAACTACAGTTGATGGTTCTGATCTACCCCATCTCTGGCAAAGACAATCTTGTGATCTCTGCCCAGACCTTCGGACCTTCACCAGGACAGTTCCCCTGATCCATCTCCTGTGGAACAAAGAAAAAAGGACACTCCCCTACCCCTCCCAACCACTGGCCTGAGACAGGGATGCAGGTTTTAGTTCTCAGAAATGGTGAGAGGGTTTTAAAGACACAGGAAACATTATTACACTTTTTCAAGTCATTCTCTCTGTTACAGTATTATCAAATATGAAATTGTATTTAACTTTCTTTGGGTTATATTTTTATAAACATGTTGTCAATATGTGTTCTAAAATTGCATAAAATTCCTAAAATTCTGATATGTTTTGGTGTATGTTATCAATAATAACTATAGTCATTATGTTAAATTGCACATTTATGTGCCAAAACAAATCAAATTTTGTTGTCAATTGTCTCTTTTACTACGGATATTCTAAGACTTTTGTCATCCACAGAAAAGTATTACTTTACTTTGATTATTCCCAAAAATTGTGTTTATTAAGTGGTCTAAAGTCCAAAATTTACCTCTTCAAGAAAATTTGTGGGAAGGACTGACAGATACTTTTAAATACACGTGAAACTGGTAACTATGCTGATAATACCATTAGGACTAGAAAAACTTCCGAGACGTTACATAAAAGCTGATATGTTCGGACCATTGCTAACCCAACCTCAAACAGGAAAACAATTAGTTACATGAGACTAAACTAATTTTTTGACTTTTTGCTTAAAATATTGCTAATTCTTTTGTATTTTGTTTTCCAGAAGTCAAACAGATACTTTAAGAAGATAATGTCCCATGTCCCAGATTCATTCAAATTCCAAAGAGAACTATTTACCAATTAATCTTCATTCCCCATCCATCCATTCTCCCTTTATTGCCCTTCGACAGAATTCCTCTTTTCCTTCTCCCATAAACCATTTTACCAGAAAGGCCTACAAGCTTCTAAGCCCTATGCAGAGTTGAATTTTCATTATGAGTGTTCCTGTGTATAATCATTAAATAAATCTATATCTTTTTCCTCCTGTTAATTAATCAGCCTCATATCAGTAATTTTTCAGTGAACCTATATGGGGCCAGGGGCCTTTGCTCCCTACAGTGTCTGTATATAAATTAAAGTACTTATTTATTTATGTATGTGTAGATATATTTGTTACTGAAAGTTCGGCACTTGTCCCTGAGGCCCGCATCAGAAGAACAAGAACAAGTGGTTTGGGGAGAAGGAAAGAGAAGTTTACTAATTTTCTGGAAAATGAGTAGGTCAGCAGACTTCCATCTCAAAGTACCAATGTCCTGCTTCTGAGCAGAAGTGCAGAGCTTTTAAAGGGGATGGTTCCAATTAATCCTATCTTCAGCTAAGAGAATCTTTTGATGCTTGACCGTCTGCCTGGACTATTCCCTTGAGCCATCTCCTGTGGCACAAAGAGCAAAGGACACCCCTCTGACCCTCCTGACCACTGGCCTGAGGCAGAAATGTAGGTTTTAGTTCTCAAAAAAGGTGAGAGGGGTTTCGAAGAGACAGAAAACATTTTTACCATTTTTTCAGGCCATTCTCTCTGTTACATATTTATGTGTGTGTGTGTATATAAATTTACAAATAAGAGGTAAAAAATAAAAAGGGGCATTCCTTTTGGAAGATATTCACAACTCAATGAGAAATACTTTTATAAACAAGAAGAAAACAAGCAAAACTTAAAAAAAAGACTTTCTTGAAAATACATGGCCGATGTTCTATAATGTTTTCAAGGCCACAAAAAGAAAGAAATACTGAGGAACTGTTCCAGAATATAGGAGTAGGGAAAACTAAGTAAAATGTGGGATCCTAGATTGGGTCCTTGTCCAGAAAAAGAGCAATAGTAGGATAACACTAAATTTGACAGTTGGCATAATTTGAATAAAGTCTGTAGTTTAGATGGTAGTAATACATCAATGCTAACTTCCTGGTTTTGATAATTGTACTGTGCTTGTAAGAGATTTATTTCCATTTAGGGAAGCTAAGTGAAGGATATATGGGAATTTTTATACTATTAAATATTTTGGTAACTTTTTTGTAACTGAATTATGCAAAAATGAAAACAACAAAATTTTAAAATTAAAAATGTTTAAAAAATAAACAAGATAATAATATTAAAAATGTTTTACCAGTAAACAAATACAACTGTCCAAATGCTGGGTTCTGAAATTAACAATGCAATATCATTTATATTAGTATTAGCTCACAAAAATGAAATACTTAGGTGATGATCTAACAAAACATATACAGCACTTATACTGTAAAAACTACAAAATGTTGATGAGAGAAATGAAAAAATATACAAATAAATGGAGAGATGGAAATGTCCATAGATTGGAAGCTTCAATGTATTAAAGATGTTAATTATTCCCCAAACTACAAATTCCCCAGATTTACTGCAATTCCTATCTAAATCTCAACAAAATTTTCTGTAAATATAGACAAGATTATTCTAAAATTTATATGGAAAGGTAAAGTATGAGAATAATTAAAATAATTTTTGAAAAAGAAGAATAAAGTGGGAGGAATCAGTCTACCCAATTGCAAGATTTATTATATAACTAGAATAATCAAGATTGGGCTGTAGGCAAAGGAATAGACATACAGATCAATGGAACAGAATAGGGACCCCAGAAATAGATCCCCACAGATATTTCCAATTCATTTTGACAGAGGTGCAAAAGCAATTCAATGGAAGGAGGATAACTTTTTAAATAAATAGTACTGGAGCGATTGGACATCCATTAAGTGAAAAAAACAAACTTGGACTGAAACCTCACTCACACCTTATATAAAAATTAACACAAATGGAACATGTATTTAAATGTAAAATATAAAACCATAAACTTTTATTTAAAAACAGGGTAGGTTAGGCACCATGGCTCACACTAGTGATCCCAGCACTCTGAGAGGCCAGGGAGTTTCAGACAAGGCTAAGAAACACTGTGAGACCCTGTCTCTAAAAAAATAAATAAATAAATAAATAATTAAAAATTAAAGGTGTGGTGGCATACACCTACAATTTTAGCTATGATCATACCACTATATGCCAGCAGCCTGGGCAACAGAATGAGACCTTATCTCAAGAAAGAAAGAAAAGAAAGCAAGAAGAAATAGAGAAAGAAAGAAAGAGAGACAGAAAAGAAAAGAAAAGAAAGACTTAAAAAAAGGAAAAAAAAGAAAGAAAATAGGGTAAAAATTTCAGGAATTAATGCTAGGCAAAGTTCTTAGACTTGACACCCAAAGTATGATCCATAAGTGAACCAATTGATAAATGGGACTTCATTAACATTAAAAACTTTTGCTCTGTGAAAGACACTGTTAAAAGGATAAAAATACAAGCTACAGAGTGGGAGAAAATACTTGAAAACTGTATACATGATAATAAAGGACTAGCATCTAGAATTCTCAAAAATTCAATAGTTAAAACACAGTTAGAAAAGGAGCAAAAGACATAAAGGGACATTTCACTCAAGAGGATACACAGAGAGCAAATAAGCACAAGGACGTTCAGCCAATAAGAAAATTCAAATTCCAATTACAAGGAGATATCACTAAACATCTGTCAGATGTTTAAAATAAAAACTAATGGCAACACTTACTGCTGGCAAGGATACAGAGAAATTAGATTACTTGTACATTTGTGATGAGAATTCAAAATGGAACAGATACTCTCAAAAATGGTTCAGCAGTTTCTTAATAAACTAAACCCATAACTACCATATAACCCATCAATTGCACTCTGGGGCATTTATCCAAGAGAAATGAAAACCTATGTTCACATAAAAATCTGTACATGAATATTCATAACAGCTGTAGTCTTAGCAGCCAGCCAGAAACCATAAACAACCCAGTTGTCCTTTAGCAGGTGAATGGGTTATCAAACTGTGGCACCTCCATGCTGAAAAATATTATTCAGCAATAAATAGAAACAAATTGCTGGTAACCTCAATAATGTGGGTGAATCTAGAGAATTAAGCTAAGTGAAAAAAAAAAACTTCAAGAGGTTACACACTCATTTATGCAATATTCTTGAAATGACAAAATTACAGAAATGGAGAACAGAGTGGTGGTTGCCAAGGGTTAAGGAGGGAGGAAGACTGGAAGGGAAGTAGGTGTGGCTACAAAAGAGCAACATGAGGAATCCTTTCGGTGATGGAGATGTTCTGTATCTTCACTACACCAATCTCAACATCCTTGTTGTGATCTTGTACTACAGTTTTGCAACATGTTACCATTGTGGGTAATTGGGTAAAGAATATATGTGCTCTTTTTGTATTATTTCTTACAACTACGTGTGAATCCACAATGATCTCAAAATAACAAGTTTAATTTTTTTTTAAAAATAAAATTATTGTGCCCAGCTGTGCTCCCACCGATCATTTGTGCTCCCTGGGATATACTCAAGAGAAATTAATGGTAATATCCAACATGAAACATGTGCAAGAATGTCCATAACGTATTTATTCATCAGAACACCAAAGTGGAAACCCTTCAAATACCTATCAACAGAAGAAGAGATAAATAAATGTGATATTAATATATTCAAACAACATAATAGTGTTAGGTCAAAAGGAGGACAAACAGGTGGCAAGGAAGTGGCTAAGGGCAGAGAGCAGGAACTGAATTGTAGCTAGGAATGAAATTGCAGCTAGGAACTGTTCCCTGGTGGGAACATACACAGTAAAGAGCTCTTAGTGACCTTTAACTGACCTGGGGCTCATTACCATCTAATTAATACGTTATGGGTGGAGTTTTTATGAAGGATTCTGGAAAGATGCATGCATAGTACAGAAACTGTTATATAACCTAACCTGTTATGGAACCTGTTATATAATGTTATATAACCCCAACCTGTCGATCACTCCAAAGGCAGGAAACAGCAACCAATCCTGCCAGGAGAAAGGCGGGACAAACTAGTGACATATAAAAGACAGCGTGTGCTCAGACTTTGGGGTCTTCTCCACTCATGGAGGATGACCGGTCTCTCCCTCTGAGGCATATTTTAGCTTTGCATTCATTGTTGTGTGTGAGATTGCTTCTTATTTGTGATCACTCTGTCATTGGCTCAACTCGGTAGCAGTACTCACTTTTGACACTGGGAACCTGGGGGACCGGAGAACATCGTGGCAGACCTAACAATAGTGTACAACCTACTGCTACATGCACCAACACAAGTGGACTTCCAAGACATAATGATGCGTTAAAATAACCAAACACAAAAGAGCACTTACTGTATGAGTCCAGTTTCACAAAGTCCAAGAGCAGGCAAACTGATGGTGCAAGAAATCAGAACCATGGCTACTGTTAAAAAGAGAATTATTGATTGGTAAGGGGCATGAAGCCTATATCTTAATTCGAGTAGTGGTGAAACGTGTATATAAATGCAAAGATTAAAAAAATTGAGCCTTTAATATCTATATCCTTTGTACATGTAAAATTAATTTTAAAAAGATAACAAATGTTTAAAAGTAAAATGAAACAGACCAAAAATACTGTGCTCGCCAAATAACAAACCTCTGTAGTGTGTGGACTAACTCTTTGTAACCTGTGGTCTCGAAGAACTTTTCATTTCAGTTTAGAAATAGCATAAAACATGCAAGTCAGCTGGATATCAGGAATTAGATTAGAAATGGGGCCATCAAACTTCCATCCAGCTGGAGATCTGAGGAGAGCATGAAATCAGTACCTAAGTCAACAGACGTTGGGGCTAAGAACAATTACCCTCTCTGCTGTAAGCGCCACCCTAGGATAAATAATGGAGGCTATGGAGAAAAAATAAAACAACAAAAATAAAAATAAAACTGTACAAGGAAAAGCAGAATTCATTCTAAAGATTGAAGAGGAAATGCCTGAATGTGCTTCTTTACTGCAATTAGAATGAGAAAAAAAGAAATTAGCTTCCTGAATAGCTTTGAAAAACCTTGACTTCTGTGAAAGAACAGAAAGTCTTATGAAAAACTAAAGGTAAAAAAAGCAATGCAGTCTATCAAAAGCTGAGTTGGATCCAATATGAAATTAACTCCGGAAAAGTAAATATGTAACAGTACATCATAAGTACATCATTACAACTGGTAAAATCATAAATGGTACTGCAGTCAATTAGTCACTCATGCAGAAGACAATTTGAACCGTTCTCTCAGCAAGCAGAGAGAAAGAACAAAGCAAATGAAATGGGAGACAAAAGAAACAAAAGCAGTATCAACCAACAAAAAGTATAGATTCAATGTATAATTATAAATGGTGTTAAGGAAGAAACCAGGACATTGTAAAGAAGCAACAAACATATAATTACAAAAAAAAATACATCAAGAAAAAGAAATGAACCCCCCCCCACCAAAAAAAAAACAATCCAACTGTATCTTATGTAGACAGAAAGTATTAAAAATGTACCAGTTGGAATTGAGGAACATAGATGCACACCTAAATATATACTTGCAGAATATTTAAATAAGATGGATTTGTTTAAAATGTTCTTAAGAGCTGCCAGGCAGAAATTATAGGCTATCTAAAGAGGGAGCCAATTCCACTAGAAGACAAAGCTGCAACAGCTGCAAGATTCGGAAGGGAAAAGGTTGTGTCTCAGAAGTTTTATACATAGCCAAGTTTCTTTCCATATATGAAGGCAACAGAATATTGTTAAGATATGGGTGACTTACCTTGAAAAATATTCTTTCAGATGATACCCACAGAGGAAGAAATAAAGAAAACTCAACAAAAGAAACTTGCTGTAATGACAGAACCCAGCACCTGTCCTGAGGAGTAGTCAAGAGACCCACTCCCAACTCACCAGAAAAGTCTGAAGAGACAAATCACCCTAAAAACCCACAACCGATTGAAGTGGCTGTGTTCATTCAACTCAAAAATGTTGAGGATACACCTAGCCCGGCCTAGAGATAAAGCGTTAAAATAGACAATTTCATTGCAAGTTATTAATTCTCATTATCATAATAACTCTATTGTTGAATTAAAAACAGCCCTTAAATTAAGCATCTCCCTCAGATCCAGAGGTTAGATATTATTATAAACATACCAAAAGCAAAATCTAATCCTATACACAAGAATGAAATTTAGCAAAATATTCATCTAGTTATATTTACCTGATGACATCAAAATAACATTGTTTCCCAAATACTGCATTTTTATTATAGAATAATCAAAGAATATAGATAAGAAAAGAATAACCTAATCAGAACCCCAACTGTCAAAAATCATAACAGTTCCAGCTAGGAGGTATTCTTCCAGATTTTTGCCTCTGTATGTAAATATTCAGAAATAAATGTTTTAAAATATAAGATTATACATATAGGCATATATAAAACCTGAATTTGTCCCTTAATGATATAACTTAAACAAGTTCATATACTAATACATACAATTCTGTATCATCTTTGCAACAGAGTACTATATTGTGTAGCTATAACATAACTGCCAAGTTAAAATCTAAGATTTTTCCAAATTTATACTATTATAAATGATGCTATAATAAATAACCTTGCAACACTGTGCATATCTCTGAAATAGTCCCTAGTGTACATTGATAAGAACCTAATTACAATAAAGGTCATGAATCACTGAAGAAGCAATTGTTTATTTTATAATTGTGTAGAAAAATAGCTATTTTGAGGGAAAAACGTTGAAGATTCTCACTCTATTCTACAGGCCACTCATATTTCAGATACTTTCAAGGAGAGAAAGAGAGAGAAAGTGAAAGCGAACAGAATATATAGCCAAATATTTACATAATCTCTGGATAGAAAATGCTTTCTCTCACGTGAAAAATGAAAAATATCTCTCAAAAGTACTGATGATTTGACATAAATTTTAATTTCAAAGTTCTGATGTCCTAAATTATTAACTCAATTTTAAAAGGAAACAGTAAGCAGAGTACTATTTGTAACATCTGGCCAATTCTCTTTATATATAAAGAACATTTAAAAATCAGTAAAGAGAAATTTCCAAATTTCCATAGAATAATGGCATCTGCTTTATTTATTTAGTTTTTTTAAGAAACATGGTCTCCCTGTATTGCCCAGGCTGCGGCTATTCACAGGCGTGATCATAGCACTTTGCAGCCTCAAACGCCTGGGCTCAGATGATCTTCCTCCTGAGGAGCTGGGACTGCAGGCGTGTGCCACCGGGCCTGGCTAGTGGCTGCTTAAATGTTAAGCTGTTCTCACGTTCTCAAAACCTTAAATCAACATTGAGAACAAATACAGTTATGTGTAGTCCTTATATAGCATGGCTAAGAGACAGAGACTACTGCACATTCCAGTGACGTGAAGTTGGGAAGTAAACACCTGAAAGCAGTGGAGGCTGCTCCAGAGCCCAACCAGAGTGTAGAGTCGAGCATGGATTGCACAGAAGAGAGGAGAACAAATATGGTATCACCCAGGGATCCCCCAGGAGGAGACGGCCACACCTGCGTAGGAAAACATTGCAAACAGCTTTGACATTTGGTCACCGTGAGCTCAGGCTAAGAAGGAGTTGTAAATCTTGGGAAATGCATAAGAACAGATAAAGCAAATAAGGCAAAGGTTGGCGATTGTTGAATCTAGGTAATGGGTATATGGTTGATCATTGATTGTATTTTCTTTCGGCTTTTCTCTATGCTTGAAATTTTTCATAACAAAAAAATTGGTGGTGGGGAGCACTAAGAAAACTAATGCTCCTTTAAAAAATGTGGCCAGTAATTAATAGAAAAGAAATGCAACTAGGTCATTTAAAGTGAATGTTCAACCTTAATGTGAATCAAAGAAATGCAAGTTAAAACATGATATAACTTTTTGCCAGTAGAATAATTGGACTTATGAATGCAATTATGTTCACATGCAGTGAGGTTGGACCCCTTAGGTGTAGGGTGCTTCAAAATGTAAATTGGTTATAGCTTGCTGAAAAGCAATCTAACAAATTGGAAAAACCTCACTGAAAAGAAATTTGGAAAAATATTTTAAGAAAAAGTTTAAAAACTCATACCCATTGATTATATGATTTCATCCCTAGGTTAAAATTGTAATCATAGATTTGAAAGAAGATAAGTATACAAAGATGTTCATCCGAATTTATAATAAATCTGTAAACATTCCAGATGTTCAAGAATAAGAGAATTATTTTTAAAATTATGATATTTTCCATATGGTAGTTTCCATATGGTTTCTGGCAATCAAATGCATATTTTCAAATGGTTTCGTCGACGAGAAAATGCTATTGCCATAGTGTTGAATGAAAAAGAGCAAGATAGAAGACTATATATAAAATACACGTATGATTCATATATTTGATCTTAACAGTGGTTATCTGGGCATGGTGGAGTTATAGGCGAGTTTTATATGTTATTCTGCATCTATAAAATAAAATTATTATTTTATAATAATCATGTTAGTATTATAAATTAAAACTAAAATTAATATTAATACAGCTCTCCTAATTTGCATAATTCTGCTTAATTTGTTATAATAAACTTCATGTGGGCCCGTTCTCGAATCATTTCAAATTAATCGTTTTGTTCTATTATAAATTCCCCAGTTAAGGAATCTCTTTAAGCATTGTTAAAGAGATGCTTGTATATATACATTATAAGTGCATTGTACATTGTCGGGGGCATGAACACGCTTGAAGCTCTGACTCGAAGGGAGAGAGAAGGCAATAGCGATGTATGTAACTTTAACATTTGTACCCCCATATTATGCTGAAATAAAAAAAAAAGAAAAACTATACAGACAAGATAGTAGAAAAACTAATCAGTCACAAGTTTGGTGGAATCAACAGGGCCCTTTTGTTTAACAGGAAATCAAAAAGGATCATGGGATATTTTTATATGCAAAGATCAATTTTATTGTTTCAATCATCCATTTTGTAAATGTCAAACTGGCTTACACAAAGACATACGCTAAATAAATAAAGATATTATATTACTAAAAAGAGAGAGAGAGAGATGCTTGTACAAGAGAAAGCATTGACAGCACACCAAGATCCTGTGCTCGCAGGGCAGCCTGGAGGATGAGATTATGATCCTAGCATGTGATCCTCTAACGGCTGCTCCTTTTGTAAGTGAGGGTGACGCTGTGTGTTGCAAACTTCAGGTTTGCACTGATTATGGTGTTTTTTTTTAAACTTCACTCGTCAAATAGAACTACATTAACTCCTCCAATAGCCCCATCCCAATAGCCCCCAACCGTTTAATTTGTTCCAGCACCAACCCTGGGGACAGGGAGCAAATAATAGAAGCAGAGAGAGGGAAATTCCCCCAATTATCATGAGGTTCTGGCTGCTCAGACAGACTAATTGTGAGGAATAAGTGAGGGCTGTGAACAGGCAAATAACAGATTGCTTCTAACACCTATTTGCTTCAAATTAATCATATTTTCCTTCCCTTTTTTATTGTCTCTAAATTTACTAACTCCAGTCCTTAAAAATAAAACCCTTGTCTCTGGTGTAAGAAGTAATGGAACAAATGTGCCCACCTGTCAGTTCCCAGCTGGGGTGGGCACACTGCAGGGAAGACGCTGGTTGTTGGAGGTCCTGTGGGGTGGGGCAGCTGGAGTTGCGGGGCAGGGCTGGAGGAGAGGATTCGGCCAGGGCGTGGGGCACTGATCTCCCCAGCACTCCATCAGGACACAAGGAAAAGAGGAAATGCTTCTCCAAATGGACTTTGCCTACACAAAGCAAACATACACCTCCTTCCCTCCTGCTCCTCCTCTCCATCCTCCTTCTTTAAAACTCTGTTTTGCATCACTCATTTGTTTCATAGAAGCACCTTGATACTGGAAAAGTTTACCAAGAACCAGGATTTCTTGGTAAAAAAACAATTACTTTCGGTCCGCTATTGGTGAGCTATTGGTTGCCAATAGGGGGCATTTACACTGTGAATCCCATTTTGGCCCTCTTTCGGCAACTACCATCCATATAGCTTTGGTTCATGACAGCTGTGGCTGGTAACACTAGCCATCATAGCTATGGCTCTGAACAAGGCAATTTCTTTACATTGCGTAACTGAGGGTTAACTTTAAACATCAAAACGTTTTAACTTTTAACCATTTGGAATGGAAATTTTCCCAAAGTGAATGACAAACTAACCCATATTATTTTCTCCCCTTAAGCCAAGTTTACTGAACACTCTCCATTTTCCTGTACCCCTGGGGTTTACTTAAATATATACAGTTCTATGGCCATAAGCTTATCTCTGTGTTTCTGATTCCTTTTTGCTCAATTTAACAGTGCCTATGTCTCACTCTTCAGTGTGTTTGCCTCTAAAGGCAGTTTTCTTATCTCTACTTGCCTTCCAGCTATCAAACAATCAGAGGGAGAAAGGACCCTACAGAGTCTCTAGTCCTGTGTCCTACTTTCCTCCCACTTAAAGAGGTGATGTAAACATAGCATTTGTCTCAAGTGCCCAGGAGCATCTGAATTCTGTCTTTAGTGAGCCCCTCTGCCCCATGAGATCCCTGTGAGTGACAGATGGAAATCAAGCCCAGTTCCCTTTTTTTCTACCTCTTGGAAATTTAGTCCAAAGAAATAAGCCTTTTCATGACCAAAAGCATGGGCATTTGTGGGAGAGGAGGTTGTCTCTTTAACTCTTCCCTGCACCTGCTCAACAAGTAGGAGGCATATTGACTCGACAGCCAGGCTCCAGGGTACATATTAGGCCTTGTTTCTAGTGGGTAGACTCACTGGGCATGGGAAGGAGCTCATTCTGTAACTGGCCCCTTATTGAATAAATTTTAATGAC
Source organism: Mirza zaza (assembly GCA_008750895.1). Taxonomy (NCBI): domain Eukaryota; kingdom Metazoa; phylum Chordata; class Mammalia; order Primates; family Cheirogaleidae; genus Mirza; species Mirza zaza. Next base: position 26,392 of record VSMD01037787.1, read on the forward strand.
TCCCACATAATCCCGTTCCTTAATTAACTACTTGACCTTTTGAGCTGTTTCTCAGAAATTGTGGGTTTTCTGTAAGACAAAGGAGCTGAGATTCTGAAGACCTCTGGGCAGAATTGCTGACCAGATTCACCATCCCCCACAAAACTCCCCCAATACACGTAGCCCCTCGTTAGTTACATCACAACCTGCCCCAAGGCACATGGTCTCTCATTTAAAAGCCCATGATCTCCATTTGAAGAGATGGATTTGAGGCAGCTTCTCCTAGTCTCCTGATAATACATATGTCGTATTAAAAATTTCTTCTTTCCTTGGCAATCCTCATTGTTTCAATAACTGGATCTTTGTGGAACAAGCAACTGGACTCAGACCAAAACCTCCTTACAGTTTCAACAATTGTCTTTTTCTCTCCTTTACCCAGGTGGCCTGAGCAGGAACTTGGCCTGGTAGCCACTACCGTTTTTCCCTGAAAACACGACAGGGTCTTATATTTATTTTTCCTCAAGAAGACACCCTAGGGTTTATTTTCAGGGGATGTGTTATTGTTTTTAAGTACAGTACAACAATCTACATGTATTCAAATATAGTTAAGTCATCTTCTTCTGGAATATCATCATAACTCTCCAAACCCCGAATTCCATCCTGAATTTCTTGCAACTCTATTTCCTGTAGAACCATTGGCCCCAATCTCTCATGTGGAGCAATAGAGCTCTCATGGGGCAGATGAGAAGGGCTGCTCATCTTCTTTACAGCTCCGAGACGAAATGCATGGGTTGTGCAGATACGCTGCATAGCCACGCCCATCACTAGGTCTTATTTTTGGGGTAGGGCTTATATAGCACAAATACTTAGAAATCCTGCTAGAGCTTATTTTATGGTTAGGTCTTATTTGCGGGGAAACATGATATTTCGTAATACCCCAGGGTCATTTCACTCCTGAGCTTTCTTCTCTGACATACCACCCATCATGGACTTCTGCTCTGCCAAGGTCCAAGCAAGCACAGGACTTTCTCTTGTTCTCTCTCTGTCTCTACATCCATCTCCTCTAGATATGTGTTGAGAGGTGGGTTGGCACGGGGTTGTGTTGAATCAGCTGACTGAGATGCAGTTTTAAAATGGGTAGAAGGAAGATGTCCTGAATCTCTGGCCTCAGCTCCACAGTCCAGCCTCAGTTTACCAGAGTCTGGCATCTGTGTTTCAGTTTCAAAGAGAGTTCCTTTAAAAAAGAATTCCTTACTTTTTTTGGCCTAGTTTCTTGTACTTATAAATACCACGAATCTTCCTAGGACTGTTTTTATGGTAGGATTGTGATAACATCTCATAATTTTGCTATTTTATCATGATGTCCAACATCAGACATGGTTGCTTGAAATCCTTAACAAAAGGTAAAGTTTTAGCAGGTTCAGTTGGTGTATTCAGGGTAGTGAAGAGAAACACAGAGGTAAGAGAAGTCTACTGTATGGTGAAAGTCCCTAGTGTTTAGACTAGAACTGCAAGAGCCTGTGACACCTATAGGACAACCCCACGTGTACCAGACAGAAACCCAGTATTGGCAGGTAATAACCCAGTATTGGCAGATAATAAATTTTTATTTTGAGAGCAAAGACAGAGCTGGGGGTGGCACCTATAGTCCCAGCTACTAGGGAGGTTGAGGTGGGAGGATCCCTTCAGCCCAGGGGTAAGAAGTCCAGCTTGGGCAACATAGTCCTCATCTCTAAAAATGAGAGACAGAGAGAGAGAGTGCACACACACACACACACACACACACACACACACAAGGACAGTCTTGTCAAGATCTTTGAATTTCTTGAACAAAAAATTTCTATTAAGAGAAAGTCATCCTCATGTAAAACATGATCAGAAATTTTAGTATGTGACATTTTTGGTCTTTGGATTTTTGTTGCTGGACACTGTTGGGCAGTGCTAAATTAACTGCCATGCATAGAGTTCTCTCTTTCCTTTCTTGGGTTTAAGGAGGAATCCATTAGGTTTGTTCCCAGCTTCCCCAGGTTAGCAGCATACTGGGCTGGCAAGTGAGCTCTGACCTGCCATGGAGTTATGGATTTCCTCAATGCACTAACAAAGGGCAATGGAAAAGTAATGCCAATGTGACTATTAGGAATCATGATGCTAGGTACCCTCACCTGTTGAATGCAGGGCTCAGCAAACTTTCTGTAAAAGGCCAGAGAATACATATTTTAAGCTTTGTGGGCCAGATGCAACTACTCAATTCTGCAGTTGGTCAGAAAGCAACCACAGACAACGCATAAGGAGTGGGCCTAGCTAGATTTGGCTCAGCGCCTTAGGTTGTGGCTCCCCCCTACCCCCCCCCTCGACACATACACCCTGTTTCATTAGAGATGCTGCCAGTTATAATGACATGTGCACCAGTGGCTCATTCTCTCTTCCTTCTCTTTCAAGTGAGAGAGAAAAGTAAACTGTCAATCTCTTTTCCACTTCTTCCTTCCACATGACTCAAAAGGCAAGATTGACAGCCCACACTTGCAAAGAAAGAGGCTCATTTGCTCAAGTATTGATGCAATACTTCTGAGATGCAAGAATCTTTTGGCATTCTTTTAGTCCTTAGGGATAGGGTGACCAGAAAAAGAGATGCACCTCACACAGTTTGTGGTATAGTAGAGGCCAATATTAAACCAGTGATTCCACAAATCTCTAAATAATTATCATTTCCATATGTGACTTGAAAAAGAAGAATGAGAAGCTGTGAAATAGTGTTACAGGGTAATATAATCTATGCTAATCGTCAGGGAAGGCTGTCTGGATAGTGGCATTGACATTGTGAGCTGATTATATCGAGAATTGGAAGTTAAACACATGATTTTGATAATCAATAATGCTATAAACTTGATCTTATTCTATTTCACTTTCTCATTTTATTTGGAATTAGATGAGGCTGCCAGAGGGATTTTGATGGGATAAAGACATTTACCCAAATGTAATTACGCTTCCAAAGATGTGATATAGACTTGTTCTTGATATTAATTAGGCCAATCTCAGACTCCATCGAGCTATCAGAAATCAACAGCTTTTAGAATAGGTTGTAATAATATTTAAACTACTTTCCAAATAATTATGGCCACACCAGTCTCTAACAATTACTAATAAAATCTTTAAGGCCATAACATCAGCTTAATTTTTCTAAACATTCTGCTCTACTTTATTCCTTTATTCATTAAAGACCTTTCTAAATATAAAGACACACACAAAAAATAAACACTTAGTCTTTGATTACATTAAAATGTAAGTTTCTGTGTGTAAGAAAAAGATATAGGCCAGGCGTGATGGCTCACACCTGTAATCCCAGCCCTCTGGGAGGCCAAGGCTGGAGGACCACTCAAGGTCAGGAGTTCAAGATCAGCCTGAGCAAGAGTGAGACCCTATCTCTACTAAAAATTGAAAGAAATTAGCTGGACAATTAAAAACATATAGAAAAAATTAGCCGGATATGGTGGTGCATGCCTATAGTCCTAGCTACTCAGGAGGTTGAGGCAGAAGGATTGCTTGAGTCCAGGAGTTAGAGGTTGCTGTGAGCTAGCCTGACACCATGGTACTCTAGCACAGGCAACAGAGCAAGACTCTGTCTCAAAGAAAAATAGAAAAAGATATAAAATCATTTAAGACAAACAAAAACTAAGAAAAGATACTTTCTAGAGGTAATAATATACTTACTATATAAAGAGCTGATATAAATTATTAAGGCAGGTAGAAACATACCAAAAAAAAAAAAAAAAGAGGGATATGAGTGAGTAATCTATCTGACACATGTTATGTATTTGCTAAATATTTTTGGGTTGATTTAAACTTAGGTTGATTGACCTGAGTCAGGGATGGAATGAAGGGTCATTATGAAAAACAAATGGAAGCAGTTTATGGTGGAGAGTTGTTACGGATTAGAGACGGATCTTAAATTCTTTGGCACTCCTCCCACAAAATGGAGGAGCCTGTTCAACGTCTCCATGAGTCGGACCAGCCTATGGCTCCTTTCACCAATACTGTACAACCCAACTGATGCTACATCACTTCTGGGCCTAGTTCCTGAGAAAAGGCTGGCAACTTCCTCCTATGTCTCTGGGAGTCTCAAGTAGCTGGATAAGAAATCCAGCTATCCTACTGGAGATAGCTTGTAGGGGACCCTGGAACTACATGGAGAAAGAGAGTGGGGGGGTAGGTGAGCTCCCTTTCAAGCTGCCCCACTGAGGCACTGACTGTGTGAGTGACATCTCTTGATCCCTCCAGTCAGACTGGCTGCCAGCTGACTCCCACTGAATCACCCCAATCATTGCCACATAGAATGGAAGAATTGCCCAGCAGAGCCCTGCCTGAATTCTTGACCCATGAAATTGAGAGCTATAATAATAAAAAGTGTTATTGTTTTAAGCCATTAAGTTTTGGGGTTTGTTACGTAGCAATAGATTAACTGGTACAACAGTATAAGCTTCATATTTGACATGGTTTTATCTAAGATCCTCCTTTTCCCCACAGCCCACTGGGACTTTCTGCATATACAATCTTTGTGCAGACTCCCCTAAGAGGACACAGGCTTATTTCCTGGAGAGTGCTATAGGTATGTCACCAGGAAGCACAGAAACAGCTCCATGAGTGGTAGAAAATGAAGTCCCCTTAGCAGGGCTGCTTTGGCCCCATTTTCCCCTTAGAAGTCCCCAGAGATCTGCTTCATTCTGCACTCACTCTTCCCAGACAGCCTGGCCCTATCTTGGTTTCTCCAATATTGAGCAGCCCCTCAGAATGTGTTCAGAGGACTTCCTCCGAGATGATTCTATCTGATGGGACTGAACGGCTGAATCAGAAAATACCAAAACTTCCGGATTATTCTCCATGCTTATTATGCAACTTTTGTTCTGTCAAAAACAGGTAACATCTATGCAGGTCACTTTTTAGTTGTAAAATGGAAATAACAACATCTACCTTCCAAGTACCTCAGTATTATTGTGAGAGTCAGATAAGATTATGTGGGTGGAAGCTCTTTGTAAACTTTAAATTGTTATACACTTACAATTTGTTATCATTGTTATTACCATAACTATTAAGGAATTAGTAAATTATAGTGTTGGAACATGTAGGCTTAGCATTGTGTGATCTTAGGCAATTCACTTAACATCTCAGTGATTTTCTCATCTCTAAAATAAGTGTTTACTAAATAGTATCTAAGGTTCTTTCCAGCTCCCAAATAACATGGTTGTGATTTTTAAGAATTTATTTGTGATTTTTTGACATAGGCAAGATAGTACAGGATGTTCAAAGACAAATGTATCTCCATCCCTGCTGACTAGGAATTTATAATGTAGTGGTTAAGATAACTCATATTTAAAAGGAACAAATAAGTAAATCCTTTAAACACAGATTCCCTGGGTTCTGAAAGTCTCTGAGAGAAAATTTTCCAGATACTAGAGTATCACGTGCTGGGCATATTCTGCCTGCCCCTCTAGACCCACTGCCGCCACTCTCCCCCGGCAGGCTGAGCTGTATGGACTGCACCAATCCGCTCTCCTGCCTCGTGGCATTTGATTGGGTTCTGCTGGTGGAAAGGCCTAGCAAGAGATGGAGGGCAAGAGAAGAAAGTGCTCAGAATATTTATTCTCCCAGCTCCCTCCCTTGATCCTTGGTGTGAAGGTTTAACTCTCAGATAATCATTTTACTGCTCTTGTTTGCAAATTTTGAGAAACTCCTCATTGTAGCCCTATAAATAGACAATTATGAGTGAGTAGTAGATCTCTGTAAAAGGGGAGGTGGGAAATTAGTAAGAAGGAGAAGAAACAGGAGAAAGAATGTCTTCATGACGTAGCTGAGCTTTCAGGGACGAAGAAAGTTCTTTCTTGGACTAAGGGAGCTAGCGTTCCAGGTGGAGATCTTTGCACAGAGAGGCATGATGCAACCAAGTGTCCCCGTGGGCCCATTGTGTCTGCTGGTCTCTTGCAGTAGCTGGGGATCATGGGTAAGTTCCCTCTCAGATTCTGAAGCTCCATGGATTTGTGTTTTGAGCTATTTGAGTTTGTTTGAATAAAGCTTTGATCTGGACAGGGTTTGGAAGTCATGAGACAAGCCGGACTGGGTCCAGGATCAGATCGAGTCTGACGATTAACTGGACTAAATCTAGGTAAAAGCCTCAGATGTCTGACTGGGTCAGACAGAGGCTAGCAGTACTGGCAGGGGGTACAAACTCTGGCTTTTGGAAATTCTTAGGGATTTTGCATTCTATCTCCTTTATTTCTTTCTCTTGTGTGCTTAGGTAGAGAAAAACCATTGGTAAGATGATCAAGGGGATCTGAGAGCAAAAGCCAAGATTCAGCATAAAAATCAGATCCTTAATTTCTGAAGAACTGAGTACTTCACCTTCTGGCTACATTATAAGTATTAGGCCCCCAAAGCAACAAATGCTTACAAGAATGGTGAAATCTTACTAAAGATAATTTACAATTACAGTACAGCATTCCAAATGAACAACACTGCACTGTATGGATTGCATTTAAAATTGAGGATTCCCAAATTAGGCTCACCCGGGATGTCTGTCTACTGACCTGCAGAAGTTTCTAAAAAGATTTCAAAATTTTCATTGCCTCTTTTAAAACACTCTTTACAAAAGGCAAATAAAGAGCTTCAGTGACTAATTAATAAGAAAAACTGAATCTGTTAACCTTTTGTCTTAGTTACTATCTCAACTCTAGGTGAAAAGAAAGCTTGAAAAAGGTGTTTGTAAAAGACAGACACTCCTTTGGGTAAAGTAGGGTGGCTTCTTTTTCAGAGCTATTCGTACTGAGTCCAGGCATAGAGTATGCTATGCTTCCTTTGCTCTGTTTGTTGATGGGCTCCACCCTGAAGTTAGTAATTTGAGCTAAGAAACAGCTAAGCTAAAAAGACCACCTATTGAACTAAAATCATCTTCAAAACATACCTTTGTAATTTATTTTGAAACACTTCTGTAAGGTGCCTCCTGCACTTCTCTGTACTTTCTCTGGGAGAGAGGGACTGAGTCACTAGAGACTCTTACAAAGAAAAAGACATTGTTTAAATTTACATAACCAGTATAGATAGATACAGTTTAGATAACCTCTGTTTAAGGTGATCTACCTCCCCATGCTATCCTAACTGAGCATTTACCTATACCCCCTTTCCTAGGTTTGGACAAATGGTGGTAATTAAGCCTGAAATCTAGCTTTGTGTTTTTGAGATGCATGTTTCCTACCACTTTGTTTTACCTAAACCATCCATCTGGAAATGCAAATTTAGGGTTAAAAAATTTAGATAATTATTAAAAATGGAATAAGTAAAGCAGACAATAATGGGGTTGAAACAAAGACTAAATTGTTAAAAACCCAAACTTTGCAAAATAATTTCAAGAGGTTTATTCTGGACCAAATGTGTGTGACTGGCCCAGAGCACCTGGTCTCAAGAGGGCCTGAGAAAATGTGCCCGTGGTAGCTGGGTTACAGGTTGGTTTTATACATTCATTGAGACAAGAATCGCATGTAAGATCCTAAGTCGATACGTGGAGGGTGTACATTGGTTTGGCCCGAAAAGGTGGGACATCTCAAAGAAAGGGGGTGTTATAGGTGAGTTTAAGGATTTTTTGATTTGTAATTTGTTAAAGAAATAAACCTTTGTGTAAAGGCTTGGAATGTTTTAACTTAAAATAAGAATGTCTGTTAATTAGAGACAAGCCACGGGGGACATTTACCAAAACTCAAGTGAGCTGTTCAGTAAATTGACGGCCTGCAGGCATGGTTTAAGCTTTGTCTTGCATGGCCTATTAATGATTTAGTATTTATTGTTACAAAAATATCTGCAATACGTAGGAAGCAAGATGAGGCATGTCTGACCTCCCTTCTCATGGCCAGCAACTAAGCTTTAAGATTTTTCTGGGGTACCCTGGGCCAAGAGGGGGTCCATTCAGTCAGCTAGGTGCATAAGATTTTATTTTAGTTCACAAAAATCTACCAGAGTTTGGACGGAGCAGAGGAACCCTTGAAGACCCCAATGTCACAGGGCCCCAAACCAGTCTGTTCCATTTACTCCAGTTTGGAGAAATTTAAAAAGCCAAAAGGCAAAGATTATAATGTGCAACTTAGCTAACAATTGCTGAGATCAATAATTAGGTAGATCAATCAAGAAGAGGGCAAAAAAACTCTTGACTCAACCCCCTGCTGGCATGGGGCAGAAAAAATTCTTCAGAGTAAATGGTTCTGGAGAAAGATGAATGAGCTTTTAGAAGAATGAGTAATGGTTCATGACAAGGTCTGTCTGGGTGTGATGAAGTCTCCTTTTCTATAATAAAAGTTAATTTTCCCTGGTTGCTGGAACTCCCTTGGGAGAGGATTGATGACAATGAAGTTCCTTAAAAAAAAAAAAAATCTGTCTTTAGACAGATAAGGGGAATTCAGAAAGCCTCGCTCTGATTACATACTGGTAGCAATAATATACCAAAGTTACATATTTTGGAGTGATATTTACTGAACTCCTTCAATGGCTAGGCTTTGTTTAATGATAAGTTTAAGCATAATTGTTAATAATAAGTAAATCAAGTAAATGTAAAGGGTATAAATGTTTATAAATAAATAAAAATAAATAAACATTTAATTGTCATAGTTTCAAAATTTCTTCAGCTATTTAAAATTTTAAAGTCATGTTAAATTAAGTAATACATACTCATTAAATGTCTGAGTCATTTGTAAGCAAGTTAAAATACTGAAAAATTAATTATTAAACATGTTTAAGTTTATGTACTTTGACATCTTATTTACATATGATATAGAGATGCTAAATATATTTGAGTAGATAATAACTATACAAAATTGTGTTATGAGAAAGATGTCTCTAAAAATTATGAAAATGTTCTCATCCACAAAATGTTAATATAAAACAGTTCAGATTGCTTACTTCCTAGGTTTTCACTAGAAATTGATGTTACTTAAGTTAAAAAAATCTAATTAACATATGGTAATTAAAACAACTCCTTATACGAGGGAAGTAAGACATGTTTTGGGTAAGTGAAGCTTACGTGAAAGATATGTTTTAGGTAAAAGAATAATAAAGGTAATTTTTGTTCTAAAATAGAATGATTGGTTGTTCCAAAATAAGAGGAAAGGTTGTAGAAGGTTTGTGAAAGCTCCGTCTTGCAAAAGGAATTTTATACAGATCAAGCTGGCTAAAATTAGAAGATATTTATTTATAAGTTTTTCTAAAAACTGAGCACTAATAACATAAGTACACTAATGTCAGGCTAGAGGTTGAACTCCCAGGTTGGAACAACTGGGAATACTGATCTGTTCTGAATAGAAAATTGTGAGTTTTTCTTTATTTTTTAAGCAACTAGCCCAGGAAACAGAAATTCTGAGTTTCACCAAGGTAATTTCTTGTGCTTTCTGCTTTTAAAATCTTCTGTCACTTTAGTATTATTTTACAGTTTACCTGTGATGATATTTTGATCAGGTGATTTAAACCTTTGGCATATTTTATAGGCTTCCCAAAAATCAAATTTCAAAATCAAAATCAAGTCTTTTGGACCTTACATTAACTTTGGGATATTATAGAGGGCCCCTGAAGCATCCAAAAAAGAGGTGATAATTAGGCTTGCTTGGTATGTTAAATTATTACAGGAAGCATTGTCAAATAATAAATTATGTTTTACCTTTTTTTGGAGTTATATTCATATGGATACATCATTAACATGTGTTCTAAAATTGTATGAAATTTCTAAAAATCTGATATGTCTTGGTGTATATCAGTCATAATTATCATTATCATGTTAAATTACCATCAGCCTGCCATTGCAAAGCCCAAAACCAGTCTGTGGTTTGTCCTTGCTACCCACCCCGCAGCAAAACTTTGGGACCTCAGTCCTTGGGTTCGTAAACCTGTAACTCAGAAGGGCTCCTCCAGACTCTTGGAACTGCACATCTGTTGGAGACCTAAAGGTAAAATTAATTAGGCAAATTTCTCTCCAGAAGCAGACAATGTCCTAGACATGGACAACTTTCCCAAGATCACAGATTAAGACTTCTCTGCCATCATGAAACTCTTAATTCTCTTATTTTTTCCCTTGCTTATGCCTTCATGGATAATAAAACTGGAAAGGGGGCCTGTGGGCACCCATTGGGTATACTTTTATTTGTGGATGATTTTGTAGCCAATGTTATGCTCAGGCAAACTTACGCCTTCATAGATGGAAGATAAAAGGCCAATGCGGGATAGGAATTTCAATGGTCCCTTTGTGGCTTCATAATCAGCCATAAACAAAACATTGGTCCACTCTTAACCTACATGATAGGTTAAAGGGAACATTGCCAGGAGGCCACCACCCTTCTGGATTGGCATCGTTTCTTAGATCTCTTTCTTCATCTCTTGGAGTAAATATAAATGAGGTAATGATTAGAAATTTTTCACTCATTATAAGCTCTATAGCAGATTCTATTACAAAGGCTGTAGTTACACAAAGACTTTTAAAAATTCTCTTGCTAAAGTTTTACTAGATGATAGAATTGTTCTAGAGTGTCTACTGGATAAACAGGGAGGAATCTATGCAGTTGCTGACATTTCTTGTTGCACATGGATGAATACATTAGGTATTATAGAGACTCAGAAGATTAACCAACAGGCTGTTTGGTTAAAATGGGTAGACTCCTCATCTGGCTCATTTTTGGATCTATTTGATTTTGGTTGATTTGGTTCATGGGGACCCTGTCTAAGAAGGATACTCCAAACTCTTGGTATTATCCTCCTAATAGTCATAATAGTTGTTTCTTTGGTGTGTTATATTCTCTCAAAAATGTTTAATGTTTGCATATAGCTATCTGTAGAATGTGAAGTGATCTCTCTTCAACTGTAACAACAAAACCTCAAAGAAATGAATAATCATTAGGCCAGCATAACCTATGAATGATGGGTTGAGACCAGAAACTCAAAATAATGGTAACTGAAAGTAACACTAAAGCTCTAAGTTTTGGTCACACTCTCATCTAGGTAAGAACCTGATCAAAAGGGGGGGGAATTGTTAAACAAAGTTATGGGAGGCCATTGTTTTAGACTGAGTTCTGGTACTAAGTTCCAATAGAGCAGATCAAACTGACATGGAGTCACACATATTAAGTGCCACATAATCGAATTAGGATTCTCAAACAGAGGGAAGCGAAGACCAAGTAAGAGTTGTGAATTCCATACTGATCCCGAATATGTCCATCTATCATAGTGACAGACAGTGATGTCAGTGCCTAAAGTTTTGCTCAAACTCAGAAAATTGAGAGGGGGAGAATTGTTAAATTAAGTTTGGCCGATAGCTATCTCCATACATATTTTAAGTTTGGCCTATAGGTTTACCTAACTTGCTACATAAAGATACTGTAACCTACTCTTATAACAAATAGCTGAGTCTCAGACAAGCACAGCCGGTCAATTGTTCAGGGCGGGTTCAAATAAGACAAACGAGCAGCTGTCACCAATCCAGCTGTTTCCGTTCCTCACTTCTGTTTTCTGTATGTCACTTTACTTTTTATTTATTTGTTTTTTTTTTTATTTCAGAATATTGCGGGGGTAAAAACATTTACATTTTCTTTTTCTAAATGTTATTTGACCACAGGGCAGCCTTGGAGTTCCTCTGAACCTGTTTTGATTCTGGGGCTGCCCAGTTGTCAAATCATTCTTTGTTCAGTTAAACACTTTTAAATATAATTTGTTTAAAGTTTTTCTCTTAACACAGTCAACAATGCAAAGATTATAGATTGGAGGGTGTTGAAAAAGTGGTAGGGGGCTCAAAAGGGGCTTTTGCAGAGGTGTAGGAGGTAGCCTCCCAACGAAGGTAGCAGGGTGGAGAATGGAAGAAAAGAGTCAAGACAGTTTAGAACAGAGAATCAAAAGGCCTTGGTAAAGATCGGCTATGATGGGGAAGGGGAGGAGTTAATTCTAAGTAGCTAATTGTTGCTGATAGAGCAATGTTCACTAAGTAGAAAGTCATGTTCAAACAGTTTAATAGCTGATTGCTCCTTATTTTGAAATAATCTTAGAAACATCTAATCTTACCAGGATGGGGCAGACTGTAGCCAACACTCTATGTCTGTTGGCCATACGGGCAGCGCATGGAATTTGGGGTTGGCTGACGTCAGTTCTTTATTATAACCTCTATTGAAGCTAAACTCTAGCTTCTTTCTCTGAAGAATCTATAGTATGGCATGATTTGTGGCAGAATGCACGTAATGAATAAAAGAGTTATGTGAACATTTCTGCCACTTACAAAATGAGAAAATGAATGTTAGTTACATCCGAATGAGGATTCCTTGGCTCAGAGAGGTTAAGGGTCTCCCCCAAAGGTTCAGAGCAGTGACAGACCAGGAATCTGATGCAGGATCTCTGCTCTGTTACCAATATCCCTGTAAAGAGGGAACCATGTGGACTTAGCCTGGTGCTATATAGCAAAGGAAAGAGACCATATGAAATGACTTGTCCATACCATTCCGTTTTTCCTCACATTCCTTACTCTTCATAGGAGATCAGTCCATTGTCTTGTACTATTTATTATCAACACAAATCATAAGCACACAGTCTACCATTAGCCTTTAAATAAAAAAAGAGATTAAAAGCAAGGGCACAACACAATCAAAAGTCTACTTAACAGGATAAACAGATACAATCCTCTTAATGGTAGTTAACTTGCTGCAGACACTGAGAGGAAATTATTTTATTCAACAAGCGATTCCCACTCCAATTTTTGGATGGCTATGCATAAGATTTGTTTATTTTTAAGTTGACCAAGAAATCTTACTTTATGTTTCTAATTGGCACCAGCTGTTGCATCTGCCCAGACAAACTCATGGCTATGAACTATCAAGAACATTTTCTGCTGCTGCCAGTTTTCAAAAATGGGTGAGAACTGAGTCCCTGAAGAAAATGTCAGATTGAAATTGATCCACTGGGTGTGATAGGGTAATCATGTATTCAATAAGTTGGTGTTCACTTTTTCATACCAATGGGAAAAGGCAATCTGATGTTCTGAATGTTGACTGGCACAGGTTACAATTTTGCTTTGGCCATTTATTTATCTTTATGACCTTTTGAAGATTACCAATTTCTGTGAGTGCTAGAAATCTTAACTTTAAAATAAAAATGATGATACTTTTTGTTGTAAAGTTGGCAAACTGGTACATAATAGCTGCTCAGTTAATGTGATATTTCTTCTCTCCCACAGACAGAATGTGAGTGTTTCATTTGTAAGAGGCTTATGACATCCACTCACTTACAACCCTCTTTCCCATTCCCCTGTCGGTCTTCCTCCCATCAATCTTCATCCTCAAGGACTGGAGTTGGACTATTGCTCCTTCTCTATAGGAATAGAGCTAGGTCTGGACATGCCTCCCAAATCGTCTTTTGTGTCTAATAGTGATCTGGGAACAAGACATGTTTAGCCAAAAATCATGAAATCTCAAGGTGTTTGACAAGGCTATTTCACCTATATTATTATCAAGGCAGGCCCCAGGGAGTTATTAGGTCTAAAACATTGTCCTTGGTTTAATATGGTAGATGGACAAAGACACACAAGCAAAATTAAAATAATAAATATAAGAACTTTAAGCAAGAGTATTAAATGGAAGTTAGCACATTATGCTACTCTGTTATCAACAAAGACAGCAAAGTATACTGCATTTAAATTTGAAATTGAAGTAGCCTCTATAAAGCCACCAATGCCAGTTAGCCTTGTGCCAAGACCTTCATAATTATTGCAACTCTACTTTTTAAATGCCCATGGTAGTTAGTATCTAAAATTGACCTCCCCAAATCCTCCCTGCTTGTATACCCACATCACTCCTTACATCTACAGGGGGATCTTATTTTCCCCTTTATTTGACTCTAGGCTGGTCCTATGGCTACTTTGACCGAGAAAATACAACGTGAGTGACATTATAGGTCTTCTGAACCCAGGACATAAGAGGACTAACAGTTTCAGCTTCTTCTTAGGATGCCCATTCTTATATCACTCACACTCAGAATCCATCTATCCTTCTAGGTGAAGTCCGAGCCATGTGGAAAGGCCATGTGGAGGTGGTACAGCCAGCTATTGACAGACAATAGCTGACAGACAGTAGCTACCAGCCATACGGATGAGTCATCTTATATTATGCTCCTGTCTTTCTACAGCTGAAGTCAATATCACATAGAGCAGAAGAACCACCCAGCTGCTTCTAGTCAACTCAAGAACTTTGAGAGAGAGTAAAACAGTTGTTTCTGTCCAGTGACTAAGTTTGGGGTGGTTTATTATAGCAACAGATAATTGAAATAATGACTATCTTGGTGAGTCTGACCCTCATGTTCCTTTGGAACTACATTTACACAAAAAATACCAGTTTTAACTGAATTCTGTAAGAACTAACTCTAAAACCACACAAAATTCTCCTTTAATTATATTCTTTATGCCAAGTAATCAGGATGGCTCAATTTTTAATGAGACTACTTGTACAAAACTTTTGTTTCTTTAGTGTGCTTAGTTTTAAACCTAAAACAGGTTCGTAGATGTGATTCATATACTTGGTTTATTCCTTCAGTATGAAGCCTAAATAGGGAGGTTACTAGGCTGCAAGTTCATTGAGTTAGAGATGTTTCTACCTAACTTTGTAGTATCTGGTCTTAGCACAGGACTTCGCACACAGTAATGTATAAAGAGAGTTTTTGATTTGCCTTATCTGTGAGTTTTTCTATCCTCTGCCCAGAATGAGTTGGCCATGTGGCTGCAAATGTGTCCTCAAATTCCAGTCATCAAGAGTCACATGTCATGTTTTGCTTTTTAACATTTCTTGGATTTTTATTTTAATGACTCCATTATCATTCCATAGCTCCCCAGTCTGACTTAGCAATTCTCAAATAAAATGCTAAATGCTGTCTAAAATACTTTACATGTTTGTCTCTGAATATAACTTAGGATAAGAAAAGTGCTGTAAAAAAACAAAAAACATGTAACCAGAAGTGTTTGCTCAGCTCACAAAACACATTGGAGATTGCTTAGTGGTAAGATTGACCCAAGAAAAATTAGGACAACTAATTCCATCCTCTCTCTTCTCCTACCTCCTTTCATACAGCTTTGGTATGCATGTGTAAAAATAATAATAGTTAACATATATTAGGTATTAATAGGTAAGATACTAGATGTCCTATAGTATGTACCAGGCTCCAATCTAAGTGTTTTTCATGTTTAACCCAATTGTTCCCACAATAATCTTATGAAGGAGGTGGTATGATTGTCTCCTTTTGCTGGTGAGAAAATTGGAGTACAAAAAGATTAAACGACTTTCCCAGGTTCACACAACTAGTATGCTGTGTAGAAGGGATTTAAAGAGGACTAGTCAGATTTCAAGTCTAAGCACTGAAAGAGGCAGTATTGAGTATCTTAAACAAAGAAAACAGAAGCTAACAACCACTAGAAGAGAACGCTTTGTCATATACTTCTAATAAGTCATACATTTCAAGGTCAAATAGTAATTCCCTTCCAATGAAGCCAAAATGAGAGTACCATACTTCTTATGTGACACTGAGCTATAGATGAGAAAAGTACTGAAAATTTCCATTTTCAAATATTATATAAGTACTTGACATGTGTATAAGTGTTTATATACCTACAATTTCCGTGTGTACGTGTATGTGTATGCATGTATATATATTGTGTATATGTACTTACACTTACAGGGGTATATAATGATAATTATATAGGTATATATGGTAGTATAGGAATAACTAAGATATATATTTATTATATTAATATATACTACGCATATAAAGATAATATGACAAAATTTAACTTAAACACCTCACTAAAGAGTTTTGTTTCAAATATCTCTTGTTCCCTCTTTAAGCACTCTGGGCCTTACTTCTCACTGCAGCTACCTCTACCGGGACATGTTCTACACAGGCTTCCTCAAGTTTCTTGCAAGTACAGCCTAATGTTTTCTTGTTTTGGATCTCCCTTCTCTTCCTATTCTTGGGCATCTCTGGAACATCTAGTACTCACGAATGAAATGTGGGGAAGCAGACACCCTCACCAATGAGTGCTGGCAGCTAGCAGACAAATGCTTCCCTCTTTCTCACCCAGACTGATGCATTTCCTCAGGTTTCCCAAAGGTTCATGGTATGAGGTGACCAGTCACCACTGGGCAGCCAACTCATGGTGTAGGTTGTGTTGGATTTCCCTCCTTTCCTGTTTTATTCCCCCAACCCCCGCCTCTTCTCTCTGCAATCACATTCTCAAATAAACTACTCATAAACATTTACTTCAGATGCTGTTTTGGAGGCACTATTTAACTTATATTTTCTTTATTCAATTATTTATTTTATTCGTAAAATATAACAAAAATCAGAAATTCAACACATAATGTTATAGGTTTCATTGCCTGGCAATGGTCATTGTTTCAGTTTATAGCTTTTAAACAGAAAAGACCCTATGGTTTCTTTTCTGTGGTAAAAGGTTTGCAGGCTGGAAAACATTTATTGCAGGCCAGCAAATGGCCTGGTGATCAGTTGGTGAAATAGTGATTTACGTTAATGTGTCTGGAAAACAAATTGAAGTCATTTTCCAAGCCAGATCCCACTTTCAAGAAAAATTATGTAGTATCATATACAAGTCCTTGCGGACATTATGATTTTTAAAGGTCATGCATTTTATTAAATGTATAATGAGGCTATGCAAAATATTAATGGGAATGATATTGACTCATGCCATATGTAAAAAAAATGAGTAAGATGATGAATGATTGTAGAGTAATATATTGTGTTTCCACTGTCAAGTGGCAGCTTCTTTTGCTGAATCAAGTTCAAAATCAGGATCTTTCTCTGCCTAAGAAGCAAACTTTGCCATTTCTAAGAGGCTATTAATAATTTAGGAAGCCGAGGAGGAAGACAGAGGTTCAAATGTCATCGTGAGGCATCTTGGTCGCTCACTGTCTAAGATGCTCTG
Source organism: Mirza zaza (assembly GCA_008750895.1). Lineage (NCBI taxonomy): Eukaryota > Metazoa > Chordata > Mammalia > Primates > Cheirogaleidae > Mirza > Mirza zaza. Next base: position 43,349 of record VSMD01037787.1, read on the forward strand.
GGGCAGGATTGGTATTCAGCACCGTTGATATCCTCAGCTGGACAATTCTTTGTTGCAGGGAGCTGTCTTGTGCACTGGAAGATGTTTAGCTTAGCGGCATCCCTGGCCTTGACCCCGCTAGATGTCAAGACCCAAGTAGTAACAAACAAAAATATTTTCAGACATTTCCAAAGGTCTCCAGCAGGGCAAAAATCATCCCCACTTGAGAATCACCGCCTCACAGCAATACAAATGCTGGCTTGCTGTTGTGACCGGGTGCCAAACACACAGAACAGAGGGTGTCAAGGACTTAGGACCCTGACCTTGGGCAATTCACTTGGATTCAGTTTCGAGTAAAATGATATGTAGAAAAATGAGCAATAAAGGGAAGAGAGTACTGGGATAGAAATATATTAATATACAGGAGGCACAAGGACAATGAGAAGAGTTTGTGTTGATAGTGAGGCTGTGTGAAGTCCCCAGCTAGGTGTGAACTTCATGTCTTATTCATCTCCAATCTGGCATTTGGCACATGGTGGGTGTTTAATTCCAGATATTTCAGTCGAGGTGTCTGCACTCAAGGACACTTTCTAGCTGAAACAGCCTCCCATGGCCCCTGCCAGTGTACACGACCCACGCTCCACCTCTGCCAAACCTGACTGCACTGAAGGTGGACAAGACCCTTGGCAAGAGCAGCCAATCTGACGAATGGCAGCACTCTGTGAGAAGAGATGAGCTGGGCCAATCAGATTGTCTCCTTTTGCAGGATGAGCTTGAAAAATGTGAACCCAGTAAGAGCCAGCATCAGTTGGAACTGAATCTAAATGTTCCTGGGAAAACAGATTGTCCAAAAAACATGCAAGAAAAAGACATGAGGAAGCAGAAACAATGAGTAATCAGAAGCTTATATACATGTAGAAGTAGAGATACGGGGTTGCCAATAGATTCTCCGTGTATTTACGTGGGAAGCTCTTTCCTGCCCTTCACACCATGCCTAGAACTTGGCCCAGGGAGGCAGTGCCTGACCAAGGTAGCCCACCCCCCCCCCACCAACCACGCTCCACCACATTCTTTGTTCTATTTTCTTCTGGAGACTTATCCTTACTGTAACTATCTTAGGCATTCATGTGCTTGTTCATTCTTTAACCTCCCTCTTCTCAACCCATTAAATGAAAACTCAATGAAAGCAGGATTTTATCTGCCTTGTTTGCCACCGCTGTATTTCCAGACCTAGCTGTTACTGCAGCATTCAAAACATACAAGGGCTGTCTGGAAAGTATCCAGCCATTGTTAATATAATGAGAGCATATTAAATGGCTGGATACTTTCCAGACAGCCCTCGTATTCTCTGAGTGAATTAATAATGTACAACTCTGTGAAATGAAGAGGAAGATAGCATGCATGAATCACAAAAGCTGTTTGGAAATTGCATCAGTGTTTATTTGTTATTAATTATTGATATATGTGTTATCTATTAATAATTAATACCTTATATTATTAATTTATTTCTGTTGTTTTTCCTGCACATTTCATTAATCCTTAGGGACTGTGAGAGGGAAAGTATCATCCGAAAGGCAGAATAAAAAGTAAAAGGAAAAATGCAAGTTGAAATTGTATTACCATTACAAATTGAGTAAAGCAGCCATTCCCCTGTTCTCACTTCCCTGTGCCCATCCATATGGCACTGTGGAGGCTGAGTCTAGGAACTGACCAGGGAAATGTTCTAGGCCATCTTCTGGCCCAGCCTCTAGGCCATATCATGCACCCAAGTATAAATCAATGATGTGGTTTATTGTTCCTATCTATACTAATCTCATTTCTGTTAATAGAGTCTGTATACATGACCATATGAATGGACAAGTAATCCCACCTCTTCTAATCATGGTACTCAATATCCTGTTGCCTCATTAATTGGACCATAGGGTGGACATATGTGTTGACTAGTTTCGTGTCAACTTCACTAGCTGTAGCACCCAGTTATTTAATCAAACACTAATCTAGATGTTTCTGTGAAGGTATTTTCTACATGTGAGTAACATCTAAAACTTGTTGACTCTAAGTTTAAGGAGATTACCCACTATCGTGTAGGTGGGCCTCATCCAATCAGATGAAGGCCTTAAGCACAAGACAGATTTTCCAGAGAAGAAACCCTGCCTCAAGACTGCAGCATTAACTTCTGCCTGAGTTTCATGCCAGCCTACCCTACACATTTCAAACTTGCCAGTCCCCATAATCACATGAGCCAATTCCTTAGAATAAATATCTTTATATATATGTGTACACGTGTGTGCATGCGCTCGCACACACGTATCCTACTGGTTCTATTTCTCTGGAGAGCTCTGCTGCAGCATGTGACCAAGCTGAGTCAATCAGAATTCTTCCCTAGGATATTTTAAAGCCCCTTTCACCTTGGATTGTGAATCTGTAAGGATGTGGCAGACCCTGAGCAAATGCTCCATAGGGGTAAGGTGGCTTGAGAGCAATGAAGCTGCCATGCAGTGACACAGGGGCCAGAGATCGAGACAGGGAGTCTTGACAGACAGGGAGCACCCCAGCTCTGATCCCACAGTGTCCGAAGTCACCTGTAACCCCATTCTTCCCAGAATTGTTTCATATGGGCATCAAATTTTCTTTTGGCTTAAGCTTGTTCAAAATGCATTTCTGTCACTTTCAAGTAAGTCATTGGGATTACTGGGAGGTCCTCGCTGGGGCCCCAGTTTTTTTTTTTTTCTGGGTAAGTTTCTTGAGACCACTTGGTAGGAGGATCGTAAGTCTTTGAAGGTCGTCTACAGTGATGGCAACTACATCTATCCTTATTTTCCATGTATAAAATCTATGTGGACCCATGCAGATATTGTTTTCAAGTCTAAACAAATGCTAAGATAAATGTATATTTCAGCCATAACCTGTTGTAATGCACCTTGCCACCGTCAGCCCCTCTACCTGAACAGGTCATGTTTATAACACGTGACCCCTTCTGCTGTCGGATCTGATTAGATCAGGGCTGGACATTTTACTCAGAGAGGCAGGTACAGGCTGACCTGTGACCAATCCTTGTAAGATTTGGCTCAGAAAGAGGGGCTGGGAAGCTTGAGTTCCATTCTTGGGAATTTGGATCAAGGCAATTATGAACCTGAGTTAGCAGTTGGGGTAGATGGTAAATCAAATTTGTGATCCTGAGTTAAGGACATGGCAATTCCAAATGTATGTGTACAACACGAAGGGAAAAGAGAAGGAGAAGATGCCGGCTGGTAGAGAGAGGAGCATTTAGCAGGCGTGCAGTGAGAAGCAGCTGCCATGAGAGGACAGTTGTGCAGCCTAGTGAGCTCCAGTCTCTGCTCCCATAAGGGGCAATGGTGTTGAGATCCAGGCCAAGTAAGGTGACATTTCCTTTACTCGAGCTATTTTGAGCTTAGCCTCTGTCCCCTACAACCAAGCAAGCTGCCTGGAACGTGTTCAGTGTGATTGGAAATTGCTTACTGTGAAAAGGCCTCCAGAATGCAACATTCTAACTCATAACAAGAAATACCTTTTAAATGGCAAAGCTACTGGCAGAATGTAAATTTCAAATCATCTGCTAATGTTTATAGAGAGAAAATAACTCTCAGAGATCTTTATTTCTTAATTAAATGATTTTTCTCTCTGTGAATACAGAAACTGTACAGTATTTTATTAATAAATAACTATAACATGGATGCATGCTACTAGATAGTTCATAAATCTCATTTTTACTCTTATAGATTTTTTAAAGAGGAAAAAAAACTACAAAACATCCAATTTTAAAATAACAATAAAGTTTAGGGCACAATAGAGAATTAATAGCCAACTATAACCATACTTTTGAAGAAGTAAGGAAAAAAAAACCAATTTCATCAAGTGATAATAAAAGAGAAAGAAATTGCCCTAGTCTTAGCAGAAAGTAAGATAGATGTTGAAACAAACTGAGAAGGTTAAAAATATTATGCAAATCTTATAACAGGATGTGTTGTCATTATTTCCCTAAATGGGGAACGCAAATTATAATGTAAGTCTAGAGACGTAATCTGAGAATAATCAGAGACCACTATTAACCTGCACAGCTTGGGAACGACTTTTCCCACAGGCACTTAGCGTCTGACTGTCCATTTTCACAAGATGGATGTGAGCAGGTGCCATAATAAGGCCACGGCATCTGGTTGTGATAATGGCCCGTGACGACCAGAGTAATCCATAAATTATAATTGAACTACGATTGAGTGTAGTCAGCATGTGGCAGGATTCAGTCTATTCACTCATGCTAAGTTCAAGCCTAGAGCTGTGAATGCCAGAGCCAAAAGGCTGAGGTGAGAGTTCCACAAGGAATCCCAAACCATCTTGAGCTTCCTTTGTGATTTCTAGTCGGAGGCGTCCAGGATCAGATCTTTACACAAATGCCACTGGATCGTGACCTACCCAATGGGCAGGACTTCCTAGAATTTTAACAGTAAGCGTCAAGTGGTGGTAGTCAATGAAAATTATCTACTCATTCATTCTTTCATTTATTCATGTAATAAACATTTCCCTGGTATTTAACTGCATGTTGGAAATTGCTACCTAGAGACTCACAGTCTCGTGGTAGAGGCAGTCGCATGGAGATTATATAAGACAATGCACAATAATAGAAATATGCTCGCAGGGTTTTGTAGAGACTCCTAGAGGGCATGTCTAAAACAACCCAGAAGGATCAGGAAGGCTTTCAAAATTTGGCAGGAGATGGCTGGGTCAAATCTTACAGGATGAGCAGCAGTTGGTGAGGCAACGGGGGAGAGGGTGAGACATCCCAGCATCAAGGGACTCAATGAGACAGATGACAGAGGTGAGACCAGGGTGTGGAATAGGAATGCAACCTCTCCAACGGCATGACAGTGCTGGTTTAATTTAACCTGCCCAATGTCTGTTATCATTTTAAAAACTTAGCACCTACCATGTACTTGGGCACTTGGTAACTTCTGGGGTTACCAAATGAAATAAATAAAGCATGAAACCTGCCCTCCATGAATTCCCACACTTGTAAAATGTAATTCCATAACAAAATTAATTCAAATAAAATCTAAAGGTCACCATCACAGAGCTACGAACAAAGGTCTGTGGAAATCTTAAGGAAAAGGCAAAATCTCAGAGTGGTGACGGTTTTATAACAGAGATGACTTTTGAGCTGGGCCGTGGTACATGAAGAGTCTTTCAGGTGAAAGACGGGGATTCTGGGCAGAGTGAAACTGGAATGCTCATTTTCTTGAAGGAGGAAAAAAAGGATTGGAGCAGTGGATTCTCCATGAGAGGTTTGGGGGGCTTGGCAGGAGAATCACAAACTGGCCTTTAGAAGGAGACCAGGGAACTTTTCTTGCAGTTAAGTTTTCATGACACTATTTTTATGTAGATTTCATGTATAGTTTGGGTAGCTTGGATAGAAGTGCAAATGGAGATTGTGGAGGTTCTAAAGTCTGCCTGCCTGTCTGACTCACTCCCCATGCCTTGGCCCACCGTGGAATCAGAGTACTCTTGAGTTCTGGAACCACCTCCTGCAGGGCAGAGGGCCAGGACACTTGTTGCTAAGGAGCCTGTTTCCACTCCTCGCCCCCCTCGCCTGGGTTCGGTGTCTCTGGAGTTTCTCACCACTGTTCTTGCTCTACTTCCCACCAAACAGGTCTTTGGTAAGGTAAGGAGGTAAGAATCAAACCTCAAATCCAATTGTCCTCTTTCCCAGAGGAACCAAAGAAGTGGAGACGTTGTTAATACTCATGGAGAGCCAGTGTGGGGCACACTGGGACATCAGAGGCTTGTCTGGGAAACATGCAGCAAATGGAGGAATTATCTGCATTTGTGGGCAAGCAGGAAACCCAGTGGGATGTGGATGGTCTTGTCCAGTGTCCAGAAATTTTAATAAGCTCAAACATGACCCAGGCAATTCCTGTTTCTGCAAATAATTCTGTGTGGTGAGTAGTGAGTGTCTGGCACAGAAAGAAGTCAGGAAATGACCAGGTTGTGATTCCAGGCATTTCCCCTTCTTCTTAGGAGGCAGCAGTTTATGAAAGAGCTGATGGCCAACAGCATCTGGTCCTCCAAGAGAGGAAGGGATCATTGAGAGCTGGGCAGCAATGTAGGGACCTTGCGTACTTCCAAGGAATGGGACAGAGCACTAGACTAAGCATCTATCAAGAGTGCTTGTCAGAGAAACCGAGACGTGAGCCCTGAGAAGTAGGCTGGCATAGGGCAAGGAGAAAAGAGAGAGTGGCATGATATTTATTAATGGCTTCGAGCATGCACAGAGCTTGTCCTTGCATAAGGACTTTCATGCCAGACTTCATGGGCTTGTGGTTTGGGAGCTCTATTAGGATTTCTATTATGAATGGGACTGGCTTGAGGGGTAGATGGGCCTGGGTCTGCCCTATTGGGGGTGGACATGTCCTGATGGGCCACAGAGACATTAAAAAGGAACAGTGACTCAGAATCCAGGGTAGGTGCAGCTGTGCAGAAGCAGCAGCAGGCAGGCTGAGGTCTAGCAGCTGGGTCTCTGTCTTGGGAAGCACCACTGCGTGGGCTACCACACTCCTTAGCCACTGTGTTTGAGGCTCCAGGCAGGAAGACAGAGGGACGCAAACACAGCAATATACAAGAAAGAGAAGCATAAGATCAATCTACCGTGCCCTGCACGGATTCCTTAACTGCTTCTCTGCTATTCAGAGCAAATTTCCCAGTTTATAGATCAGCCACACCCATAGCTCCTCCTTTTATTTCTTTTTGCTCAGTCTCTAGGGACCATTGCTTATCCAAATCACAAATGAGGGGAAAGAAGAGTTGAAGTTTTCTGAAATAATATGCATCTCTTATAAAGTTTGGGATAAAGGAGGAATGTTGACACATGGCTGAAATGGGCCAGTTTGCATTCCCAGAGAATGCAAACTGGAAACTCTTTTCTGTCACAGAGCACTCAGGCAGAATCATCCTACGAATGGCCCAAGGGTTCCCCACCTATGAACTATATCTTAGTAAGGGTTCTCCAGAGAAACAGACCATTCTATCACATAGAGGAACACACACACACACACACACACACACACACACACACACGAGGCTGAGAAGTACCATGATAGGAAGACACAAGAAAGCAGGTGCCATAGTTCCAATCTTACTCCAAAGGCCTGAGAACCAGGGGAGCTGGTCCAAGAGCAGGAGAAAACCAGTGTCCCAGCTCAAGCAGGCAAACAAGAAAGGAAGAAATGATTCCCTTCTCCACCTTTTGTTCTATCCAGGCCCTCAACAGATTGGATGAAACTCACCCACACTGAGATGAAAATCTGCTTTACTGAGTCCACTCATTCACTGTTCCTCTCATCCAGAAATACTCTCATGGACACACCCATAAATAATGTTTAATCTGGGAAATCCATAGCGCAGTCAGGTTGAAACATAAAACTAACCATCATAGTCTATGTTCAATCAGTGGGGGAGAAGGGTATGGACCTACTGGTGGGGTAAAAAAAGACCAAAGTGTTTTTTGTAT
>VSMD01037789.1:0-141167 GCA_008750895.1 Mirza zaza
CAAAAATAAATAAATGGGACATGATGAAACTAAAAAGCTTCTGCACAGCCAAAGAAATAGTCATGAAAGTAAACAGACAACCTACAGAATGGGAGAAAATTTTTGCATCCTACTCATCTGATAAAGGGCTGATAACTAGAATATACTTAGAGCTCACGAAAATCAGCAAGAAAAAATCAAATAACCCTATTAAAAAGTGGGCAAAGGACTTGAACAAAAATTATTCTAAAGAAGACAGAAGAATGGCCAACAAACATATGAAAAAATGCTCACCATCTCTAATCATCAGGGAAATGCAAATCAAAACTACAATGAGATATCACTTAACTCCAGTGAGAATGGCCTTTATCAAAAAGTCTCCAAATAACAAATGCTGGCGTGGATGTGGAGAGAGAGGAACACTCCTACACTGCTGGTGGGACTGCAAACTAGTTCAACCTCTGTGGAAAGCAATATGGAGATACCTTAAAGCGATACAAGTGAATCTACCATTTGACCCAGCAATCCCATTACTGGGCATCTACCCAAAAGATCCAATGACCCTCTACAAAAAAGACACCTGCACCCCAATGTTTATAGCAGCACAATTCATAATCGCAAGGCTGTGGAAACAGCCCAAGTGCCCATCAATCCAAGAATGGATTAATAAAATGTGGTATATGTATACCACGGAGTACTATACAGCTCTAAGAAACAACGGTGATATAGCACATCTTATATTTTCCTGGTTAGAGCTGGAACCCATACTACTAAGTGAAGTATCCCAAGAATGGAGAAACAAGCACCACATATACTCACCAGCAAACTGGTATTGACTGAGTAGTACCTAAGTGGACACATAGGTGCTACAGTAATAGAGTATTGGGCAGAGGGGAGGGGGGAGGGGGGCGGGTATATACATACATAATGAGTGAGATGTGCACCATCTGGGGGATGGTCATGCTGGAAACTCAGACTTGTGGGGGGCGGGGGGGAAAGGGCATTTATTGAAACCTTAAAATTTGTACCCCCATAATATGCTGAAATAAAAAAAAAAGTTCTATTGTGTTTACTATACTCACATTATTGCTCAAAAGATCTCTAGAACATTGTTTGTCTGCAAAACTGATTCTATATGCACTGAACATCAACTTCCCATTTCCTTCTGCACCCAACACCTGGCAACCATCACTCTACCTTCTATTTCCATAAGTTAAATTACTTTGGATATCTTATATAAGTGAAATCACACAGTATCTGTCCTTCTGAGTCCGGTTTATTTCACTTAGCATAGTATCTTTCTTGGCTACTGTGAATAATGCTATAATGAACATCGGTGCACAAATATCACTTTGAGATTCAGTTTTCAATTCCTTTGGATATATACCCAGCAGTTAGATTGCTGGGTCATATGATAGTCTACTTTCAATTTTTAAGGAAACTCCATACTGTTTTCCATAGTGGCTGCATCCTTTTACATTCCCACAGTGTGTAAGGGTCCATGTTTGTCACCATTTGTTATTTTCTGTTTGTTTGATAGTGGTCATCCTAATGCATGTGAGTTGGTATCTCTTAGTTTTTGATTTGCACTTATCTAATGATTAGTATTGTTGAACATCTTTTCATATGATTGTTGGTCTTTTGAATATCATCTTTGGACAAATGTCCATTTTTGAATCTGGTTACTTGCTTTTTTGTTGTCAAGTTATAAGCATTTTTTATATTTTCTGGAAATTAATCTCTTATTATACATATGACTTGCAAATTCTTTCTTCCATTCTATGGGTTCTTTTCTCATTCTGTTGATTGTTTCCTTTGATTCAAGGATGTCTTTAAGTTTGATGTAGTACATTTGTCTATGTTTGCTTTTGTAGTCTTTGCTTTTGGCATCATTACCTAATATATCATTGCCAAAGTCAATGTCATGATGTTTTTCCCCTATGTTTTCCTCTAGAAGTTTTATTGTTTAAAACTTACATGTACATTTTTAATACCTTTTAGTTAATTTTTGTATATGATGTAAGATGAGGGTTCTACTTCCTTCTTTTGCATGTGGATATACAGTTTTCCCAATAACATTTTTTGAACTCTCCTTCCACAGTGCACATGTAGTCTCGGCACTCTTAGTGCCAGCGGTTCTCCTGTTCTTGTGGTTGGGGGTGCCCTGAGGTTAGGGTTCCCAACTATAATTTGTGTTATTTGTATTAATAGTTTCCCTCCAGCATCCAGGAAAGGGACTCTTAGAGTTTCTAATCAGCACGATGAGTTATGGGACAAAAGGGAAATGGGGAGAAGTGAATCTTGAAAGCTGTCAGTAGTCAAACATCAAAGAATTAGATTCTTTACTATATCTGGTTTTCTATGAATTTTCTCTGTGTTGGATAAATGATTTTGGTCTACCATTCCGGTGATTTTCTTTTTCTCCTCAGAAATTGTTACATTTGACATTCAATTGCTTGCATACTCAGTCTAGCAATTTAATTATAATTTAAAAAATGATTTCTAAAATGTTTTCACTAGATTTGTCCAAGGTATCAAGACCATGTGATATTTTTGGAAGGACTTTCCCCCAAATGGAAAGGCATGCAGTTGCCCCACTCTGCTGTGACTAGTGTTCTTGGATTTCCTAATTCTGGGCCATTTATTAGCAAGTCTGCTGACCAATAGACATAAACCCATATTCCCATTTTAACTTCATCAGTTAAAAAAAATGACACATTGCTGTCTGTCTTTCATCTCTTTGTGTCTCTCTATCTGTTCAGGATCCAGGCAGGAATAAAGGGCTATTCACTGAGCATTTGTAGCCCCCAAATCTTGTATGTGTGCCTATGCTAAAAAACAAAGAAACACTGTCAGCCGGGGACAGAGTGCACGTGGAACGGTGGAAGTTTCAATCCAGTCAGAATTGGTATCATTAACCTTTGCTGGTCATGTACAAGGAAGAGGCCATGCAGAAATGTACTATGATTATTCCAATCATTTTTCCAGTTAGCAAAATAACTAAACAGGAAAAAAATGTTGTGAATGCTTAAAACGGACAGAGAAAATTTAAAATAAATGCTAATTAAAGGAAATCCAAAATAGTGAATTTGCCTTTGAGTACATTTGTTCATTCTTCAACTGGAAAAAATTCTATGAAGTCTACACATCTGTCAATAGCATTATTGTATTAATGTTAGTTTCCTGATTTTGATAATTGTATTGTTTTATAAAAAACATTGCTGTTTTTAGGAAACATACACTAAAATATTTAAGGTAAAAAAAGAATGCAACATATTATCAGATGGTTTAAAAAATAGAAAGAAGGAGAAGTTCTAGATGATAGAGAGAGACAAACAGTAATGGAGTACCTGCAATGAAATGTTCACATTTGGGGGATCTGGGTTGAGGATATGTAAAAATTCTTGGGACTATCTCACAACTTTCCTGTAAGTATAAATTATATTAAAATAAAAGGTTTAAAACAGGAGTAATGTCATAAGAGCCACTGACCTATTTTTTTATATACTATTGATTCTAAAGGTTACTCTTATTGAATATATAAATGGGGCAGCTATTTTTATTGTTGCATTTCTCAGCACATATTATATTCCAAAGATCCTTAGATTTAGTGCAAAACTATAAAAATATGAAACAAAACAAACAAAATAAAAATAAAATAAACCAAATCTAAAGTTGTAGCAAATTTTATCTTCTCCCTCCAGTTAATGTTGTGGTCACTTTTAGACACCTCACCTGTAACAAGACCCTTAGTATCTGTAGATATTTTATTATGTATCTAGCTAGTAAAATATATCATGCCACATAAACTCTCCATAGTTGTTTCCAGGTTCAAGATAACCAAAGCTTATGGTGTGTATATTGTTTTTGAAAAGTGTTTGTGCTTTGCTTTGTTTTCAATCCATTTGGTTTTCAGTAGTCTTAATTTAAAGAACATTTATAAAAATGAAAATATTAACTTAAACAGAAATAATTAAATATTGCCTCTCTGTTGGATCTTCTGTTGCATGTCATCTATTTTATTTTGTGTAATAAGCCATTGGGTCTTGTAGGAAAAAACAAAAAACAAATTATATTATATAATTTGTAGAGGATTAGCATTTATAAATCACACCTTCAAGTAATTTTTATATTTCCTGGATTTTAAACTTAGTGTTAAATAAATAATTCACATATGAATTTGAAATCACATACTCTGTTGGTATTTTTATAAATTATCAGAATCACCATATATCTGTCAGTCACATTTCCTTTCCTTTATATTTCTTATAATTCTTAAAGGCAAAATTAATAAATTTGAAAAAGAAAGTCCTAGTAATCACTCTCCTACTTCATTTAAAATTTAGGAGCTCTCTGTTCATCAGGGAAATGCAAATTAAAACCACAATGAGTTATTACCTAACTCCAGTGAGAATAGATTTTATCAAAAAGTTCCAAAACAACAGATGCTGGCATGGATGCGGAGAGAAAGGAACGCAGATATACTGTTGGTGGGCCTGCAAAGTAGTTCAACCTATAAGGAAGGTAGTACGGAGATCTATCAAAATAATAAAAGTAGAACTACCATTTGATCCAGCAACCCCACTACTGGGTATTTACTCAAAGGAATAAAGGACATTTTATACAAAAGACACTTGCACTCAAATGCTTACAGCAGCCCCATTCCGAATTGCAAAGATATGGAAACAACCCAAGTGCCCATCAATATGTGAGTGGAGTAATAAAATGTGGCATATGTATAATATGAAGTACTACTCAGTCATAAAAAATGGTGAACTAATACCTTTTGTAACAACCTAGATGGAACTGGAGACCATTCTCCTAAGTGAAGTATCACAAGAATGTAAAAACAAACACCACATGTACTCACTATTAAATTAGAACTAAATTATCAATACTCATGTGTACATATGGTAGGAAAATTTAATGGAAATCAAGCAGGTGGGAGCTGGAAGGAGGGGATGGGTTTATTCATACCTAACAGGTACAATGCACACTATCAACTGTGATGGTGATGGACACACTTACAACTTTGACTCAAACTGTACAAAAATAATTCATGTCACCAAAACATTTGTATCCCCATAATATTCTAAAATAAAAAATAGTGATAGATAAATAAATAAAATTTAGGAACTGATATTTAAACTTTCATTATGTATTGTCTAATTTAGAATTAAAGGAAACTATATACTTAAAATTCTGGTATGTGTGTTCACTGATAACTTTCTTCACTTTTTCTTTCTTTCTTTTAAAGAAACATGTTTTGATTTAGCTTTTTTGGTAGGGGGTAAGAATTATTTTTATTTATTTAATTTTTAAAATAACAAAAATGTATATTTATGGAATACATGGTGTATTTTTGTTTGTTTCAATAGATTTAGGGGTAGAAGTGATTTTTGGTTACATGGATGAATTGTACAGTCTTACCTTGCTTTAAACAAGTCACTTGATTAATAGTATTTGATCTTGATACAGAGAGAATGTGAGATATAGTTGCATGTATGCCTACTTACATACTCATGATTTTATTCTAAAAAAATAAAAAAGAAACTTTTTCCCCTCCTTGGGATAGGTTACATGCTTATGTTCCTCCAAAATCCATATGTTGAAATCCTAACCTCCAAAATGGTGGTAATTGGAAGTGACTTGAGATGTGATAAAGTCATGAGTGTAGAGCCCTCGTAAATGAGATTAATGCCTTAAACAAAGGCCCCCGAGAGGCCCCTCGCCCCTTCTACCAGGGGAGGCGGCAGTGAGGAGACAGCTGTCTCTGCGGAAGCGGAAGAAGCGGAAGAAGCGGAAGAAGCGGAAGCGGAAGCGAGCCCTCTGCAGAACCCAAACATGTGGCTCCTTCATCCTGAACTTCCCGGCCCCTAGACCTGGGAGAAAAGAATTTCTGTTGTTTACCATTCCCCCAGTTAGTGATACTGTTGTGACAGCTGCCCCAACAGACTGAGCCACTGATGACCCAGCTTCAAGGTGGGGAGGTAAAGCGCGGGTTTTGCGTCCGTGTGAGACTCTCACTGTGCCGTCCCGTCACTGGCATTGAGCTCGCCGTCACTTTTCTGGGCCATCAGCGTCCTGCCTGCAGTGGCAGAGCAGCCAGAGGCGGCAGCCCGGATGCGCGCACGGGCGGGAGCGTGCGCGGGTGCGTGCGCGGGAGCGTGCGCGGGAGCGTGCCGGGAGCCGCGGGGCCTCCAGGCCGCCCAGCGCCTGCGGTGTAGACGGTGCAGCCGCCCAGCGCAGCCGGACGAAGTGTGGTTTACACAGACTCAGCTCACGTGAAGGATCTGTTGCCTGTGCCCATTTTCCGGCATATTTAAATATTCTTTAAAATGTTAAACAGACATAACCAGGTTATAAAGACTTTTATTTATACATTTTAGCTCAACTAGAAATCCACGATCTCAGGCAAAGATTTTAGAAAGCATTTCTTTTCTGGATTGTTCATGTATTCAATTTAAAAACAATACATTGAACAAAATGTATTTTAACAAGGCAATGGCTAATTACGAATGTTGGTGCCTCTGGAAAAAACGAGGATTTTCCAAGGCACTGTCCTCTCATTCCATCTATATTTTACTACTATTTGCCTTTTCACTGTCACTTCTGAAATAAAAATGAGCTTTTCAAAAAGTATGCTTAACTCTTAAATATTACTAGTGCTAATGCAAAATGACATGTAACGCCAATGAGGAGAACTTGCTATATCTGATAAAATTGTACATGTTTTTACCCCTCAGCTCAGTGTTCCCACTTTTATGACTCTACACCACAGATAAACTGCCAAAAGATAGAATAAATGAAACTTTTCAAAAGAGGACAGAATAACGGCCAACAAACATATGAGAAAATGCTCAATATCTCTAATCATCAGCAAATCAAAACCACAATGAAATGAAATATCACTTATCTCCAATGAGAATGGCCTTTATCAAAAAGTCCCAAAACAATAAATGTTGGAGTGGAGAGATAGGAATACTCCTACACTGCTGGTGGGACTGCAAATTAGTGCAACCTCAGTGGAAAGCAATACGGAGATACCTTAAAGAGCTACAAGTAGCTCTACCATTTGATCCAGCAATCCCATTACTGGGCATCCACCCAAAAGAACAAAAGACACTCTATGAAAAAGACACCTGCACTCGAATGTTTATAGCAGCATAATTCACAATTGCAAAGATGTGGAAACAACCCAAGTGCCCATCAATACATGAGTGGATTAATAAAATGTGGTATATGTATACCATGGAGTACTATTCAGCTCTAAGAAACAATGGTGATCTAGCACCTCTTGTATTTTCCTGGCTAGAGCTGGAACCCATTCTACTAAGTGAAGTATCCCAAGAATGGAAAAATAAGCACCACATGTACTCACTGGCAAATTGGTATTAACTGATCTATACCTAAGTGGACATATAGGAATAATATTTATCAGGCGTTGGGCAGATGGGAGGGGAAGGAGGGGATGGGTATATACATACATAATGAGTGCAATGTGCACCATCTGGGGGATGGACACGCTTGAAGCTCTGACTCCTGGGGGAAACAGGGGGAAAGGCAACACACTTAATGTAAACATTTGTACCCCCATGATATGCTGAAATAAAAAAAATATATGCATGATAGTATTCCTTGAAACACTACTTTTAAGTGCTAAATATCAGACACAATTCAAATGTCTATCAATAGAGCTCTGGTTTTATAAACTACTAAATAACCACACAATGTAGTCTACAAGGATATAGAATGAATAAAAACTATATCTACAGACTATTATGGCAACATCTTCATGACATATAATTGTATTTTTAAATCAGATTGAAGATAATCCACATAATCTGAACATTTTTGCTTTCAATATCTAAGAAACAGGAAGTTTAAACATAAATACATATTCACTTACATTTTTTAAATGGTACTAAAACTCCCTGCCATGATAGAAAAACTGTACTAAAATTTTTCTGCCTCTGTAAATTATTTTACAAAATATTAATATATGAAGAAACTATTTTCAGACATAGAAAAATTAGAAGCATTAAGACTATGATTTATCACAGAAGGAAAACCCATGAGATGAGTCCCATATACTCTTTTGATCTCTGCCCAGTTGGAGCAATGCATGGAGCTGGAACAGAAGAGAGACAGAATCAACTGTGCTGAGGGACAGTACCCATATATGGGGCTCTGAAAGACCTGGACCCCTTGGGACAGGTACTAGAAAAGAAAAAGCAGAGCAGTAGCAGGAAGGATGGAAATCTCTATGAAAATTCCTCACAGATACCTGGTCAGCTGTATTGGCTATTCAGGTGGCACCTGTAGCTTCAGAACGGAAATGCTCCAGGTTGTGCACAGTGAGAGACACTGGCATTTCAGGCCAGCAGAGTGGAAAAACGTCACTACTTATCCAGGTGCTCAAACAAGACAATAGGGTGACCACTCTTAAGAGTAAGAACCTGTCTAAAATGAAGGATACCCTAGTAACTAAGAAAGTCTAAAAACCAATCCCAAGAGGATCATTTTATATTGTTAGTGAAACACCTGCTTACAAGAACAAAATTCAATATCTCTTAATAGAAGATAAGATAACTCAGACTCTTTACAACAAATCATACAAAATAGTAAGCATATAATAAAAAATAACCAGGGGCATAAAAAAGGATAAAAATGTGGTCCATATCAAAAAACAAAGTGGGCCATAAAAATGGACATTGGAATCACTCAATGCTTGCTATTAGCAGACCAAAGACTTAAAACAACTATTATGAATATGTCAAAGGTCTTAAAGAAATACAGAGAGAGAGAGAACACATGGAGCCTGTAAGTAGAGAAACAGAAACTCTACAAAAATAACTGAGTAAAAATTTTAAAACAGGAAAGTACAATATCTGAAATTACAAAATAAAAAGCTTGATGCATTTAACAGCAGATTGAGGTCATCAAATAAAGTTAGTGAACTTCAAGAGACATTAATTAAAACTACCCAGTAAGAAAATAGAAACCAAAATGCTTTCCCAAAAATGAATAGAGACTTACTGAAATGAGACTCTATCAACTGGTAACATATATGCGATTTCAGTCCCAGAAGAATAATGAAAAGAGAAAGGATCAAATAAAGCCATTTGAAGAAATAATGATCAAAAATTCCAAAATTTGGTTAAAAACATTAATCTATAATTCCAAGATACTCTGTGAACTCAAGATAAAAAGAAAACAAAGAAAAACACAACTAACTAGGTACGTGTCAAATTGCTAAAAACAGACATAGAAAATATTAAAAGCTACTTAACAGAAAAGGATACATTGTATATAGTGAAACAATTCTATGAATAACATCTGATATTTATAAGAAACAAGTGGGAGTCAGATATAAAGAAGTGACATTTTCAAGGTACTAAAAGGAAAACCAAAATGCCAACACAAAATTGTATTTCCTGGGAAAATACTCTTGAAAAATGAGGGTGAGGTCAAGACAATACAGATGAATAAATCTATCAAATCTTATATCAAAAGAGAAATCACAAAGTGTAACTCAAACTGAATGATAATAAAACACAATATGTAAAATGTTGTGCGAAATGAGAATTTCTGTGTTAAACTCTTCAAGGACACACAAAGAGCACACTGCAGCAAAGACCTAGAAATCTAAAAAAGCATCACTCCCACTTTCTCCATGAGGACAGAATAATAACTTACATGAATCCACCAGAGGCTTGAAGGCCCGAGGTAACTGTCTAGTCTACGATCTAAAGAAAGACAGGCACATCAAAGAGAAATGACGTACAAATAGTTGTTTGTCACCGGCAGAATACGTAGGGAAAGCAGGGGCACAGGACCACAGAAGAATGCAACTGAAATATTTAATGAATTTCTAAAGTCCATGTGTAGGCCAGTATGCAAACATGGAACCCCTGAGAGCCAGCACAAGTGGAGTTCCCAGCACTAGCAGGTCTTTCTCCACTGAGCCAAACCATGCTCAGAGAGATTAGTGGCCAGGTGGGAGATCAGAGAAAGGTGCTACTGGCGGTGCAGGCCTGGGGCAAGGAGTCAGCCAGTACTGTGGGAAAGGTGTGAAACCTCTCTTGCATTTCTCTGCCCCGTCTTCCCCTAGGAGCAAAAAGTCTTAAGCCATTGGTGGAAGGGCAGCACACTTCATCACCCTAATGCACAGGGTGATACTGTGAACTAATACTGGGGAACAGAACCAAAATGACCTCTTACCCCCAGTAAATGGGGAAAAACCCACTATGGCTCCCAGACCACTAGGGATTTACTACTTCAGAGAGAGCAGAACGCGCTCTTGTATAAGACTCACCAAAGATACCAGGCAGATTTTGACTACCGTTTGGAGGAAGGAAAGAATCACTGAGAAATACCTCCTTCCACGAGCCAGGTTCTCATGCTCTGAGACTGAGGCTGAAATAAAACAGCTGACATACCCTCCTCTGTCCTCCCCACTTAGATTGTCTATACTGGGCAGGAGGAGCAGGAGAACAGGAGTCCATCTCGACGTGGGTAAGGGCATGGAGAAAGAGAAACTTCTGTGCATGGGGACCACCACACAACTTGAAAATTCATGACCTGAGGGGACAGAGATAAAAGTCTGGGGAGACCCAGACAGCAAGAGTTTGTGAGACAGAATTCTAGAGCAGAGAGCACTGCACAGTGAGAGAACGGTGGAGACACACAGAGCGTGGCCCCCAAATACTTATCAAAGAACTGATCAGTAAATTTATGTAAGAAAACCACCTTTGGTCTGGGAAAGAAACAGCCAAAAGGATAAAAGGAAAGAGTGTCTACCACTCACAAAGGGCTGGTTCCTCTTTCCGTCAGCCAGAAGGGAGACCCAAAATTCACAGGAGAGGCGAACAACTAGCCCTAGACTGAGAAATACTCCAGACCGGTGCAACAAACCATAAAAACTAAGACCCCAAAGGATCATACTATTGCCAATAACTTAACGATTAAAAATGTATGAACACCTAAAATATATGAAGCACACAAAATATGTAAACAAAAACTGACAGAATTAAAAGTAGAAATAGACACTTTCACAATTAGATTTAGTGATTTCAACACCTATTTCTACAAGTGATAGAACAAGTAGACACAAAATAGATATAAATATTGATGACTTGGACAACATAATCAAAGAAATTGATCCAATTTTAGTTAGAGACTACTACACTAAAGAAGAGCAGAATAAACAATCTTTTAAGTGCACACAGAAAATTTAACAAGATAAATCATATTCTTGGCCATAAAACATAATTTAATACATTCAAGGTGATTCAAGTCATGCAGTTATAGTCTCTTTTAAATTATTAAATTAGCAACCAACGAAATGAAGACCTCTGAAAAATCTGCAAATATTTGGACACTACTAACTCACTTCTAATAACCCATGAATTAAAGAAAAAAAAAGAGAAAACCAAAAATATTTTGAAATAAGAGAAAATGAAAACCAACATATAAGAATTCAATGTAAGCTAATAAGAAGTACTTAGATAAAGTTTATAGCACTTAATATTTGTATTGGAAAGGATGAAATAGGTGAAATCATGACCTCAGCTTTTTCTTTAAAGAATTAGACTAGAAAGAGTAAAATAAACCCAAAGAAAACAAAAGAAAGAAAATAATATAGACCAGAGAAGAAAATAAATAAATAAAATCAAAACCACCAAGAACTAAGTCTTTGAGAATATTGAAGAAATTGATAAACTTCTAGAAAGACTAGACAGGAAAAGAAATAGAAGACAAAAATAAGCAATATCAGGGATGAGAGGTGACATCACCACAGATTCTACAGATACTAAAAATGGAATTAAAACATATTATGAAGAGCTTCCTACAAATTGGATGTTGTATTAAATGTACAAATGCATTGAAAGAAACAAACTACCAGAGATAATGAGAAATAACTAATATGAAAGCCCAATATCTATTAAAGAAATTGTAGTGAAAATTGACCAAGAAAATTTCAGGCCTAGACATTTTCACTGATTTCATTTAAGGAATAAATAATATCAATTGTATGTTAAACTTTCCAGAAAATGGAAGAGGCAGGAATATATTCTAGACTCATTATTTGAGGCCAGTATTCTCTGAAACTAACACCATGCAAAGATATTACAGAAAGCTTCAGAACAATATCCCTCATAAACATAGACACAAAAAATACTAACAAATATTTTAGCAATGTGGATTCAACAGTTACATAAAAATTATAATACATTATAACTAAGTGCGGTTTCTTCAAGGGAAGCTAGGATGGTTTAATAGCAACATATCCATCAATGCAATGCACCATGTAAATAAATTAAAAATGTAAATGCAAGTATGGTCATTTTGATATAGGCAGGAAAATAATTTGAACAAAATCAATTGTCCTTTTATGATAAAAAAACTCTCAACAAATTAGGAATTAAAAAAATACTTCCTCAACTTTAGAAAATGCATTTTCAAAAACTTCAGCTAACAATGTCCTTAATGCTGAAAGAATAAATGGCTAATACCCAAGATCAGGAAAAAATAGAGATGTTTTTTCTCACCACTTGTATACTAAAGGTTCCAATCAGTGAAAAAAGATAAGAAAAAAAAGTTAATAAATTAGAAAGAAGTAAAATTGTCTTTTTTTCCTGATGACTTGTCCACTTATGTTGAAAATCTAATGTACTCTGCAAAAAAAAGCTACTAGAATAAGTGATTTTCACAAAGTAGACAAATGTCTGATTTCTAGAATTTTTATAAAGCTGCAATTATCATAACAGAATGATATTAGCACAAAAGCAGAAAAATAGGTGAAGGAAAAATAACAAAATCTAAAAGTAGGTCCACATATATAAGCACAACTGATTCTCTACAATAACTCAAAGACAAGCCATTGGAGATGGGTATTCTTTTCAACAAATGATGCTAGAAAAGTTGGTTTTATACATGCATTTCAAATATTAAAACATGTGCAAAAATTAACTCAAATATTTCATGAACCTAAATGTAACACCTAAAACTATAAACTTTTAGAATAAAACATAGAGGAAAATATTTGTGACCTTGGCTTAAGCAACTATTTCTTAGATACAATGCCAAAGCAGAATCTACAAAAGAACAGATAGATAAATTGGACTTCATCACAATAAGAAACTTTTATTTTAAAAGCACCATTATTAGAAAGAAAACACAGTGCACAGGCTAGAAGAAAGTGTTTGCAAAGCTTATATCTGGTAAAGGATTGGCATCCAGAGTATATACAAAGCTTCCAATGCTCAATAATAAAAATAACTACAACCCAATAATAAATGTCTAAAAGATTTCAGCATACCCATCACCTAGGTACGATCCAGTCATTCCAAAGCAGGCATTATTCCAAGAGAAAAATCACTGACAAAGAAAACAACAACAACAACAACAACCCAATCTTAATAGGTCACACAGGATCCCATCTATATTGCGTTATTGAAATGGTAAACTATAGATATGGAGAACAAATTAAAGGTTGCCCATGAGTACGGATAACTTGGGTGAGGTTACTATAAAGGGGTGACATAAAAGAAACCTTTGACGCAATGGAAATGTTGCATATCTTGACTGCAGTCATGAATATGCAACCCACATAGGATAAAAGTGCATAGAACTAAACACACCTGAGCACGTGCACATGCACACACACACACACACACAAAGTGTAGTGAAACAAGAAAGCTAAAGATAGGTGGACGGTATCAATGCCAATGTACTAGTTGTGATATAGAACTACAGTTCCATAAGATGTCATCACTGGGGACAACTAGCTAAAGGGTACACAGGATCTCTGTATTATTTCTTATGACTGCATGTGAAGAAAATAACCTCAGAATATAAGTTTAAATTATAATACTATAAAATAACACACTTTAAATATATGCCTTCTATTTTATGTTGGTTATAACTTAATAAAACTAGAATGTCTGGATATGTATTAAAAATGTATATAAAAACACACATCATTTTTCACCACATATAAGTTTTCTCAAATTGGACCTTAAATAAAAATGCAAAAGTTGCAACTAAAGGAAAAAAGTAGAATACTTTTATTACCTTTGAGTAGATAGGATATAATATCATGAACAATAAAAAATTAGTTAGATATTAATAAATGATAGATGGATGAACAGATACATCAGTCCACACCAAACTTGAAACTTCTGTTCTTTAAAAGACACTTTAATAAAAATAAAAGATAAGCCAAAGCTTGGAAGAAAATATTCAATGACTATATATGATGTAAAACTTGTATCCAAAATATAAATGCCATTTTAGTACTCAATATTATTTAGAAAACAAATATTTTAAAAATAGTAAACATAATCCCAATTAAAAATGGGCAAAAATGTGAACAGAAACCCCACAGAAGATAGATGAACAGCCAACATGTACCTAAAAACATGTTCATCCTCTTTATTAATCATAAAATGCAAAATAAAACCAAAATTTGATACCACATCTCTTCCACTACTGTGGGTGACTTCGAAAGCCTGGGTAATGCAGAGTTTTATTCAAGGCTTCAAGCATCAGGACATATCAAATATTGCTATGGCAAACTATTAACACTATGGAAAATAATTTGTTAGATTTTTTTTGTAATCATAACCATATGCTTACCTTAGGAACTAGCGATTCTATTTCTTATATGTATCCAAAAGCAATGAAAACGTGTGTCCTTACCCACTTCAGTAGGATCGTTGACTATAGTCGACAGCCACAGATGGACGCGCACAGCGACTTTAGCTGACAGCCGTGACACGAAGGCGCACAGCCACGTGTCCATTGCAGCCGACAGCTGTGATATGACTTTTCTAATTTTTCATTTATCAAAATAAAATTGTGAACATTTAAAAACAACGTAATAAAAACATGTATGCATATGTTACCTATTCTGATTTACAAGGAAAGCTGCCTGTAGAGTCAAACAAGCTCTCAGAGCTTTCAAGCTCTCCCCATCAGGCAAGAGCAGAACGCGCGGCGGGCAGTGCACAGCGCACACCACCCAGCCCACTGTGAGCCCGCTGTGGGCCAGGTGTGGCGGCCGGTGAGCACCGGACCGAAGTGGTTAAAGAGACTTATACAAGATTATTCATAGCATTTGACTCCCAGTCACCCCAAACTGTAACAGCCTCAATATCCAGTGCGTGCTGTGACCTGAAATGTGTCCTCTCAACATTCTCCCGTGCTGAAGCCCAACGTGGCTGCATCTGGACGCCGGCCTACACAGGAGGCCGGCCAGGTTAAATGAGGCCTTGAGAGCTGGCCCCTGGTCACCAGGGTTAGTGTGCTTATAGGAAGAGACATCGGAGAGCTTCCTCTTTCTGTAACGTAGAGTTATGCAAAGAGTATTTTCTCTGAATCTGCCCCCCCCCAAAAAAAAAAAACAGTTAAAATTTTAGTCATGCCACTGGGCATAATACTAACCTTTCGCTTTAACAAATTATTTAATTTCTTTTAATCTCTTAATCTGTTTTCCTGTCTATAATTTCAGAACACTGATGACAATATTCTACAGCAGTTCAATTATTAAATGAGAAAATATTTTGAAGTGCCTTTCCTACCAAAACAAAGGAAAGGTGTACCAGAAATACAGCAGTGGCAGAGCAAGAAAACAAACAAATAAATAAATGCTGCTAGATCAGGAATGCAAAGTTTAAAAAGAAGAAGAAAAATCAAGGAGTAAAAAGGTTGATATAAATTATGAAAAATATAATTCTAAAATAATATAAAAACAATTTTAGAATGATCTCAGTGTTTGCTTAGTTACAAACATACTGCGATTCACTGAGTGTCTCAGGACAACACTGGAAAGAAAGTAAGCATAGATAGGCAAGGAGAGTGAAGTCTAGAAATGCTTAGCAAATTGCTCCAAATTGCATAGCTGGTGTTTGCAAAGAAAGCTAGGGCTAGAATTCCAGTGTCCTGACATCAAGAACAGTGACAGATAACAATAGTGCCAGTAAAAGGCGGTCGCATACACACTCATTATAACGTCTTTATTGAATAGGTAGAAAGGCAGGATCAATGGGGTGCACACCCTTCCCTGATGGCGTCAGCGTCTCTCACTGTAATAACGGTTGGCTAAAGCTTATAATTCTGCTAATTTAGTCAGTATTATTGACCTTCCATTACTTACCTTGATAACAGTTGTTCTTTTGTATAATTACTGCTGAGGAGTACAGTTAATTTTTGTTTGTTTTATTAAAGCCATCATTAATAGGGACAGTTCTGAGTGGCTTTACAATTAGGCAGTGTCTAACTGTCCTGAAGAAAGAAAATTTCTTTCATCATATTAATATATGAAGTTTGTAAATAAATCCGGTAATTTAAAGACAGAGAGATGATATATTTGCTTGATCATTTTTGAAAAATAGTTCCCATGAGGTAGAATATTTATTTAAAATTTTTCATTTGAATAAGAAATCAGTTATAAAGACAGAAGAGAAGGCCATTGGTATTTCTTGTATGTGGTAGTGATGAAATAACAGGCAAATCTATAATTTGTATCTGAAGAGTGCACTTGTATACACTCTTTATTTCTAAGCCGTGATCCTTCTTGCTATACCTGAGCTCTGGTGGGGCGAGGCACCACCTTTGCCCTGGAGAGTGGAGCACCTTGTGGAGTTCTGCTGGGGCTGGTGTGGCAGACCCAGAGAAAGGGTGCCTGGCAGGAGAGATGGTTGAAGGGGAGGGGTCAGAACACCGAGCTAGAGCCATGTGCATTTGCTTACTACTATATTCGAGTAGTGATGCAAAAATCAAAGAGACTACCTCTCAGTTTGTTTTGTTTTGCTTAATTGTCTACTAGGTAGATGGTGTTGTCATTAACCAAAATGAGAAAGACCAACTGTGGGAAAATATTCAAAATTTTAGATTTATGAAGTTAGAAGTTGCTGACAATTTGACTTTCTGGGTGTTGCCTCCATAAGATCCTTCCTCTCGGAACACAGCTCCTGTGGTTCTAAGAGGCTAATTTTCTTTCTGGCCCTAACTGGAGGTTAAATGTAGGCCAGACCTACACTAATCATGAAATTCTAGTTCTTGCTACAATTTTTTGTTGCACTGTTGGACACAGGACCCATTTTTGACCAATGAACCAGGAGAAAACTTTAATGAAGATATACAGGAAATGAAACTTCCTTGTTTGTCTGTAGAAGTTTCCCAAAACAATTCTACCTCTATCTAGATGGGAAAAAGTGTCACTCACATGAATCAGCTAAATTCTGTCAGAAAAAGAGATGGTTCTCATTAAGTCTCTGCAATCACAGCATGTATCAGCAAAGACTTAAATGCAGTCTCAATCTTTCCATCGAAGTACTTGAAAATAATCATCAGCAAGTAAGAGGCTGATGCCTTCTAGCTGATGCCAGAAGCACCGTCCTTTTAGGAAGGCAAAGCTTCCATTTTTCCAAGAAGCACAGCCACCGGAGACTGGGGTCCTGTCCCGGAGTCACTGACACGGGGCGAAATAAGGCCAAGCTGCAAAAACTGTGGCACTTTTTCACTCTTTTACAAGAGAATAAGGGTGGAGCAATGAGTGAGAAATGCAAACGGGTCTCTAGCCTCACTGCTGGACTAGCCAGTCGAACCAACCCTGGAGCCAGCCCTGCCTCTGGATTCCCAGTGTTCTACTGCTCAAGCCATTTGGGGTTCAGTGAGCTGCAGTTTGGGAGAAAGTACAATTAAAGCAGTATGAAGAAACAAGATGCCGTGTGGACCTAGGACCACTCGGGGCAGCGGCAGCGTTGAGGCCTGCACTCGAGGGAGAGCACCAGCAGGAGTGCAGCCGGGCTTGCCGAACGCTGACCTGTCGCCGGCGTGTGACAGTCACCCTGCTGCTCCCAAAGGTGGTGCAGCTGCCATCCCTCTGGTAGGTAGTTTGACAGCACAACTATGCAACAGTCTAAGATTGGAGGTCCTGCTAGAAATGAGGCCAGGAGTAAGTCAGGGGGACTCTGCAATTCTCTTTTCTTTTCTTTTTTTAATTTAGTGTGTTGATATCTTTCTTGCCTAAGAGGGTTACCATGATGTTCACAGACTGATATCTTCATGGTTGTTATTAAACTGTAGTTGAAGCAAGAATCATACAAGCATATCATATTTTATAAAACCTGAACAAAAGCCACTATTTCTCACAACTTATACCTTCTCCTCTACAAACTCCTTCTTGGTTAAAAGTAGCGGTTGCCGAAGCTAGAGAACAGCAGCCCTCACAGCAATTGAGCCACCATGCCGCCACTTGGCCTCCGAAACCCCCGGACCTGGCTCCTCCCCGCACACCTCTCCACCGTCCTTCCTAACAGGTGCCGTGGCTGCTGCTTCCTCTTCCCATCCACCTTTTTAGAAAGTCGCCAGAATTAGTTTTGTAATTCAAGTGGTTCGCGTCCTTAAAATATTGCTTTTTATCACTCGCAATATGAAATCTAACTTTCTCACCGTCCGGCGGCGAGCAGGTGTGCGCAAACCTACCCACTAAGGCCGCGGGAGCTGAGAGGCCGAAGAAAGGGCTGACAAAGCCGGTTTCCCCGAAGAAACACGTGGCAGGGACTTGGACACAGAGGGATTGTCCCAGGCCGCCGCGAGGCTGTGTACCGGGCGTGGTCCCCACCGCCCCAGGGCCCACGCTCGTCTGCGCGCAGGGATGCGTGGCAGGAACGGGGCCGCCCGGAAGCCTCTGCGCGCACGCGCCTGAGGGCAGATGCTGGGCAGGTGAGGCAGGAAGCACCTGGCCTTCCTGCAACACTGGCATCAGAGGTCAGCAGGGCGCATCGGCGTCCCAGGTGGAGTCGCTTTAGCCTCCACGCTAAGAATTTTAACGCAAGATCATGAACTTGCCCTGGCTTAACACGGCTCGGGCCAGGTCATGAAATTACACTCCAACCATGAAAACACCTCTGGCTGACAGACCCAGGTTGCTCCCACGGCCCTTGTGCTGGAAACGCATTCAGCGCTCACGACCAGCCCCTCCCGCCATCCATCCCTTCCTGGCTCCGCAGCCTCACGCATGGCCGTGCGGGGTCCCTGTGCCTCGGTGCGCGGTCCTTCGTGGGCCGCCCGCCCGCACCTGTCCGCGCTACCTGTCCGCGCTACCTGTCTGCGCTACCAGTCCACGCTACCTGTCTGCGCTACCTGTCCGCGCTACCTGTCCGCGCTACCTGTCCGCGCTACCTGTCTGCGCTACCTGTCCACGCTACCTGTCCGCCGGGCCCGCAGTCGCCCGCGCTACGTGTCCGCCCCGCCAGCACCCGCTCGCGCTACGTGTCCGCACTACCTGTCCGCCCGGCCCGCAGTCGCCCCTGCTACCTGTCCGCCGGGCCGCACCCACCTGCGCTACCTGTCCGCCCCGCCAGCCCAGCGGTGAGGGCGGTGCCTGCGCGCAGCGGCGCCCCAGACAGTCGTGAGCAGTGGCTGATGAACCATAAATACCTAAACCGATTTAGATTATTATTAATAACAGATTCATATAAAATAGTGAATTTTAAGTTTCCATTTTCTCCCAAAGGTGAAAAACTCATAAAAAAACGCCCCTTCAAATTTCTGGCAGTAATTTCTTCTGTGATAGGAAGATAATTTATCTAGAGATTGGCAACTATCTAATGTCTACTATTTTGTAAGTCCACTTGAACTTTGAGCACATGTCATTAACACTGCAAGTAGCCCAGGTGTAGGCCCATCGGAAATTCAGACTGGTGAGGGGACAATCTAGTTAGAGTTTATAAGAATTCTAACTTAAAGAATATTATAGAAACGGACTTAGGGTAGCAAATTAATAAACACAAATCTCAGTGAAGACGACACTGAGGAGAAAATCTGCCAAACGGAAATATTTTGTTAAATGTAAAAATGTATATATCATTAAACATTGAATTACACATGCATGTTGTTTAAAGCAATTAAGATAATTTCTTAGAAATATAAATTCATAGAATTTTTGAGCTGGAAATAATCTTAAAGTAATGAAGTTAAAACTTTATTTCATAGGTAGGGGAACATGCCCAGAAAAGACAAGTGAAATGAATAAAATATTTTAAACGATACTCATCTAAACTAAAAACATTTTGTCAATCCAGTGAAATAAGGTAAATACCCCAGTTTTAGGTATTAAATGCCAAAGAGATCTTATTATATGTTAAGTTAGACGTTGTTGAAACACAAAAAGACACTGGGGCACAAAATATAATTTTACAGAATTTACTTGAGCAAAAGTGAGGACAGCTTCCAGCACAACACTTCCAGGTTGCCATGGGAACGCTCTGTCCGGCCTTTGTTACTAGCAGGCTCCTAAAGGCAAACGGGAGCAAGGGGTGGGCTGGGCAAAGCTGTTTGAGAGGGATGCTCCTTGGCTTTCGGAGATAACATCGAGTAACGGCTGCCATGCGTCCTGGACCATGGGCGTGGGTTCCGGTGTCCAACACAGGCGTTGCTCGGTTAATTTTATGGCTGCTTAGTGCCAGTCAGTCAGTCTAGAGCCTGCATAACAAGTGGCTTCAAGGGTAATTACAGTAGACCAAGAAGGGAGTAAGACATGACTGCTGTCACATTTTAGTGCCTCTCCAGGCCTGGTAATTTAAAAGGGCTGCATGCCTCAGATAAAAGGTTTCTTTTGTTTCTGACTATTCTATGTCAAGGGGGAAGATTATTAAAATAATGTGATAAAACTGTTACTTTGTGGTCTTTCTCCCCCAAATCCATAAACCTAGACTAATCACACACACACAAAAAAAACATTAGACAGAATGTCTTTTTTTCCTTTGGGTAGATGCCCAGTAGTGTGATTATTAGATCAAATGGTAGTTCTACTTTTATTTCTTTGAGGTATCTTCATATTTCTAGGTTGTACTAGTTGTACTAGTTTGCAGTCCCACCAACAGTGTATGAGTGTTCCTATCTCTGCATTCACACCAGCATTTGTTGTTTTGGGACTTTTTGATAAAGGCCATTCTCACTGGAATTAGTGATAGCTCATTGTGGTTTTGATTTGCATTTCTCTGATGATTAGAGATGCTGAGCATTTTTTACATGGGATGGTCATTAGTTTGTCTTCTTTTGAAAAGTTTCTGTTCCTGTCCTTGAAAAGTTTCTGTTCCTGTGCTTTGCCCACTTTTTCAGGGGGTTGTTTGATTTTTTTTTTCTTGCCGTTTTTCCTCAGTTCTGTATAGATTCTAGTTATCAGTCCTTTATGGGATGCATAGCATGCAAATATTATCTCCCATTTTGTAGGTTGTCTATGCACTCAAATGATAGTTTCTTTGGCTGTACAGAAGGTTTTCAATTTGATCAGGTCCTGTTTACTTATTTTTGTTGTTGCCATGATTTTTTGGGGGGTGTTCATAAATTCTTTACCTAGGCTGATGTCTATAAGAGTTTTTCCAACATGTTCTTCTGAAATTCTTATGGTTTCATGTCTTAGATTTAGGTCTGTTATCCATCATGAGTTGATTTTTGTTTTTGTGAAAGGTGAGAGGTATGAATCTTGTATCAGTCTTCTACATGTGGCTATCCAATTTTCCCAACACCATTTATTGAAGGATTCTTTTCCCCAGTGTATGTTTTTGTCTTCTTTGTCAAAGATCAGATGGCCATATGAAGGTGGTTTTATATCTGGGTTCTCAGTCATGTTCTATTGGTCTATGTCTACATTTTTGTGCCTTCACCATGCTGTTTTGGTTAATATAGCCTTGTATAGCTTAAAGTCTGGCATATTAATGCCTCCCAATTTGTTCTTTTTGCTTATGATTGCTTTTGTTATACAGGGTCTTCTCTGGTTCCATATGAAGTATAGACTCATTTTTTCTAGATCTGTGAAAAATGATGTTGATATTTTATAGGGATTGCATTGAATTGAATCTGTAGATCACTTTGGGTAGTATAGACATTCTAACAATGTTGATTCTGCCAATCCATGAGCATGGTATGGTTTTCCATCTGTTTATATCCTCTGCTATTTCCTTCCTCAGTGTTTCATAGTTCTCCCTGTCCAGGTAGAGATGAGAGTTTCTGTTGGAATTGATTTCCAATTTTATTCCACTGTGTTCTGAGAAGATGCATGGTATAATTTCTATTTTTTAAAATTTGTTGAGGCCTGTTTTGTGGCCTAGAATGTGGTCAATCTTAAGGAATGTCCCATGAGCTGATGAGAATAACATATATTCAGTGGGGGAGGGGCATGCTTTCAGCTCTGACTCAGGTGGTACAAAGGCAAGCTATGTAACTAAGGCATTTGTACCCTTGTAATACTCTGAAATAATAAAAAATATATGCATCTCTAAGGAAAAAGTGACTATCAAAAAGCAGATTTTGAACAGAATCAAGAAGAACATCTAGAATTAAAAACTATAATAACTAAATTATAATGCAAATGAACAGAATATAACACAGCTGAAGAGAAAACCAGTGAACTGGAAGATAAATTTGTAAAAACTACCCAGAATGTGGCCAAGAAAGACAAAAGAAGGAAAACATGAAAGAACTTCACAGAAATGACCGATGAGGTTGTCTATGTCATCAGAGTCCTAGAAGGACACAACAGGGAGAAGAAGGGAGAGTAATACTAAAAGACATAATGCTACAAACCTACAAATTAAAGAAACTCAATAGTCCTAGCAAAGAAAATAAAGTAAAATTAATTAATCTACAAAAAAAAGAAAAACATCAGACAAATCAAAGTTGAGGAGCATTCTGTAAAGTACCTGCCCAGTAATGCCCAGAACTGTCCGGGCCATCAAATATAAGGAAAGTCTGAGACACTATCACAGCTAAGAGGAGCGTGAAGAGACAGGAGGGAATGAAACCTGGTGCCCTGTGTAGGATCCTGGGGCAGAAAAGAGGTGCTAGGTAAAAACTAAGAAAATCTGGATAAAAATGAACTTTAGTTAATAATAATGCATAAATAATGATTTATTAATTAGAACATATGTAAACATTAATACTAATGTAGGATATTAAAAATGAAGGAAATGTGGTATGAGGAATATGGGAACTCTCTGTACTCTGTATATTTTCTGTCAATCTAAAACTTTTCTACAATAAGTTTATTTTTTAAAAGGTCTCCTTGTAGGATTATGTTAGTTATTAAAGATTATGTATATATATATATGTATTTATATATATACTCACTTTCACACACACAGATACGCACACACGCACATTTAAAACCTCACCTCAGACCACACAATAACCACTGTTTTAATTGTTTATAGGGTTAAATATAAAACCTATCACAATCCATCAACTTCACCATCCTAACCCATGAAAAAGTTAGAACAGATAAATATTTCTGAAGGCATTAGAAAGAGTATTTTCTATCCTTAGAAGTAATAAATTACACAGGAAAAGATAAATCCCTATCAGTTTAAAATATTCAAATCATTGATTATTAATCTTAAAAATATTAACATCTATTTTACTAGAACTAGAGAAATGAAAATTTAAACAATGAGTTATTTTTCCAATGGAATAAAAGTATTATAAGAGCTAAAAGGAATATAAAAGCTGTTACAGACTCTTCTTGTAGCTGTTTTTCAGTGTTTTTCACATTACAATGTAACATCTATAAAAGCAAGAGTCATATCTATTTTACTTATTGCTACAACCAGAGACTTTTGGACATAGTAAGATTTTAATTAATAATAATTAGAACACAATTGATGAATAAAAGGAGAAATAATGTCTGTACTAAATTAATATATACTACTCAGTGCCCTTTAAACTTCATAGAAATCATCTGAAAATTCCCATTAATTCAATAATTCTTTACAAGCATCCTTCTTCTTTCCTCATAAAGGACAGGTGATCAGGTGTAGCATAGTGTAGAGGACATAAAATACAAAAAGTAGAATATTCAAAGGACTATGAAGATAATAGATTGGTTGAAACAACCAACTGGTTTTTGTGGAGTCATATGAAATAAGATTGGTATATAAATTGGTTACAGATAATAAGTGGCTTAAACTTCAATTTCAGAAATTTTGAGCAAACCATAAAAACAACAGCACATCATAGAAAAGTGTTGAGAAGGAGAAAAGAACCTTAGCTATCCAATTCAGCACATGAAAATAACTGTATCTACCATATAATAAGTTATGGTTTAAGTGTTATAGTGAGTACAGATATGTGCAAGATGCAGTTCACACCTAACAGATGCAGTGTGCTGTCTGGGGGAGGGGCACGCTTGTAGCTCTGACTTGGGCAGTACAAAGGCAATTTATATAACCAAAGCATTTGTACCCCCGTAATATTTTTCAATAAAAAAAAAGATGCAGTTCCTAAATGAGATTGCTAAGACAATTTTCAGCTGCAAAACTCTATAGTTTAATGTAGAGTTACATTATATTCTACTGTCACAGCTAAGAGGAGCATGAAGAGACAGGAGGGAATGAAACCTGGTACCCTGTGTAGGATCCTGGGGCAGAAAAGAGGTGCTAGGTAAAAATATACAGCTACAGTAAAAATATTCTTATTGGAAAATTATTCTGCTCTCAAATGTTGGCTGGATTAGGTGTGAAGAGAATGGACGTAGAAATGAGAACATAACTGTTTACAAATGAGGTGAAAAAGAATTGTTGACAGTAAAACTGGAGGTACATGATGGAAATAAAGGCTGTTTTGAAATAAAACTTTTTAACTATACACACAATTAATTTACCCTTTATAGTATGGTTTGAGCATTAGTTTCTTCTCTTTTATTTCTCCAACTAGATTACAAGACTACCTGAAGGATGGACATCATATTTAAACAGTAAATCCTTTACAGTGCCTACCTTAGTAATTTCTAAGTAGTAGGTGTTGAAAAGCATTATTTGATTAGTTTATAAAAATAAATTGTTTTCAATAAAATGTTTTCAATTGAGATTAAATGTAGACTCTTGCAGAAATAGTGACTGTTATGAGAAGAAATATTTAGAAAATTGGCTATTTGTTTACTTTTCAGAGTGATTTCATTTATGGAAAAGGGAAATAAATATAAAGATAGAAAAAAGACTATTGTGAACTTTTCTGATTTAATGTATAATATTGATATATTAAAATCCAATTATATAATCAATGATTTTAACTTCTTTCTTGATTATTGTTAAGTTTCAATAACAATAATAAAAATGAAATAAAGAGCAAATCTATTTCATAAAATCTCCTGAAAGTTGTGAGAGTTTAAATGTTAAATGACAATAATACTTCATCTAATAACCTTCAAATATACATACAATTAAAATAATATTAAGTTAAAAAAGACAGCTTCTCATTAGGCAGGCTAGGGCAGAGAAACGCACAGGCTTTGAGGAGTGTGTATCCGTAGGTAGCGCTCTGATCTTCAGACACTGCTCTTTCCCAGAGTTCCAGCCTCCCCTGAGGTCTCACGGGGCAGCAGCGGTGCCTGTCCTGGCATTATCTCTATTGCACACACTGAACATTCACAGATAAAAGAAGTTGCAACACAAATGGCTCCAAGGAGAAGAGCTGACAAGAAAAGAGTTCAAGATTTATACACAGACACAAAGGAAATGAGGGTTAAAAGACACAGATCATTGGTATTTATTGACCAAATGAATATACACCAAATCTCCCACATCATTTTGCTTATAGATGAAGCTTCCAATTAATCATACACACACACACACACACACACACACACACACACACACACATTATTCTGACAAAAATTTATACTGCTCCAACTTCAGTACTTAAAGACAGCTATTTCACCTTTCAAATAAATGGTATTGTTGAGAGCCAGAATAAACAGAGGCAGGAGATGAGAAAACTAATAGAAAATAAACCTGTTAGAGCAATTTCCCCCATCTTTAACTAGAGTTACATTTCTTTTCAAACAGCTTGTCTTTAGAGAAAATAAAATTCACTCTAGAATGGATGTGCACAAATAAAAACAAATAAATTTGCCTTTTACAGAGTGGCTACTACTATTGAGGATAAAATAAGCTCTCAGCTGCCAAGACACTCAGCTAATTTCCAAATTTGACTAAGGGTATTAGGGCAAACTCCTTGCCTTACACAGAAGTCACAGGATCCTACATGTATGCAGGGCAGACAAAATTATGGATTTCATATCTCTTCCGAAAGTGCAGAGTGATTAGTTCTATTTATGTTATTTCTTGAAACAGGATAAAAAAAATTAATTGCCCTTGGCGGGATTTAAACTTTTGAAGTATATCTTTGCTATAGTTAATCTAATCCTTTACTCCTATATGTTCACCTTCTGTTAAAATTAAAGAAGTTACCTAATCATTATGAAGATAAAAATATAATTATTTTCACTTTAACACTCCTCAAACTATCTTTAAATACTCATCTATTAATCTAGATAACTAAAAGAAATAGCAATTATTTCTTGGTGGTTAAAAGGCTCCAGAATCAGACATAACTGCATTCAAATATTTGCTCTGCAATATACAAATTCAAGACTGGTGAGCTTCAAGAAGTCACTTAACCTCTCTGTGCCTTAGTGTCCTTACTTTAAAATTGAATAATGATAAGTACACTAATAATTTTATGGAGTATTAAATAAAAAAATACAACCAACACTACAAAAAGAGCAATATGGTTATTATTATCCGATGGAAGATCACACATTTTTTTATCGTCATGGAATCATTACAGAAATGTATAATACATCATGTCTCTTTTTTACACTCCAAAGAATCAAGGTCAGTTGTATTCGTGATGTGACTTGAATGATCCTCGGAATGGTATAAGCTGCCAAAATTACATCAGAATGTTCTGTTCCAGATAAGAAAATTTATCAGGAATGTATGACATCCCCCTGATTACTCTTCCATATTACACCTCATGCAAATAAGTTCTCAGGAGAACTTGAGCATGAATTAGTTTTATCACGTCTTTTTTTTTTTTTTTTCTGTCCTGAGAAACCTGATCATGTACTAGAAAGGGGGAATGGCAATTACCATCAAAGGGTACTGATCAAGGAATGAGAAATCAGAGGAAACAAAGCAGAAGTCAATTCTGCAGATTCTTGGCCTCCTCCACTGGAGTCCTCCTAAAAGCCTCCTGAAGTCTGGAGAGAACCCCTGGGGTATTTGGGAGCACAGCTAGAAGCAGCTCTCCACAAGTGCAAATGCCCGCAAAGTCTCTCTCCACTGTGTGCTTAAAAAGATACAAACTTTACATGTGCTTTTTTAAATCCCTGCTGATTCTAATAAAAATAACTTCATTACACAGCAATTCATATTCTTCAACATATTTTCAAAGGTCAGAAACCACTATTCACGTTGTAAAAGCTGCTCAAAATGCAGCCGGGCCGTGCGCGGGTGCGAGAAGCCTGTCCACCCGGAAGCGCGCGAGCGCCCCGCCGCGAGGGGCCCGGGCAGGGGCGATCCGGGTTGGAGCAAAGGTTTCGGTCCACGGAGTTCCGCGCGGCTATCAGAAAACCCGGCACGGGATGCCGCGGCGAGTCTGCCTGACCTCCGAACCGCCGCTGCGAAGGGCCCGGCGGCCTGCTCGGGCCCAGGCCGGCCTGCGCGCGGAGACTGACTTACAAAATAGCGTACCTCTGAGATACTTCCCTTTGAGAAAAAGGAACAGGTAAATACTTCTTGTGACTCGATTAGATACTTAAATTTGTTGTTATGAAATATGCAATGACTGTGGCGTCATTTTGTATGCATAAAGATGTGGGTGATGATTTGATTTAATACATGTATTTGGTAAAAGTAGTTACGCTAGCAGCAAATACAGCCCTGCTCCTCTGTCTGTCTCCACGGGAAAACGAGCTGACTGCGTTTGTCTGCAGTCTTCTTCTTTTTATTTTTTTTCTTTTTCTCTTCTTTTTTTTTTTATTTTTTTTTTTTCTTCTTCTTTTTTCCATCTATGATTGTAAATTAGTGGCAGAACATTGTCTGCAGTCCTCCAGCGGCGCTGTGCGGGTGGGCCTGGCCGGCCTCCTGCGGGGCCGAGCCGCGCCCGGGCCGAGCCGCGGAGCGCGCTGACGGGACCGGAAGGGCTTCAGAGGCGGCCGGCGAACGGAAGCCTCCTTTCCTAGCGTGGCGTCGCGCCCGAACACTTTCATGACTAGAATTTCGGTGACTTTTTACTGAGTTTGTGAAAAGAAAAAGTTTCGAGACCTTCCAAATTTATTATGCCAAGGGGAAAAGGTAAGCTCTGGAAACTGAGGTGCGTAACAAGGTTTTCTTAGTGCATGACCTTTGCTCCCTGACCTTTGCATTGAGATGTTCTATATTAGCCGGCCTCCCCATTCCCTATTCAGACCTAGACTAAAAGATGTCGGAAGACTCCCGGGACTCCTAGTCTTTAGAATGGAATGTTAAACAACCGCCTAGAGTGTAATCCACAGTAGCAATCAAATCCTGCCCGTTTTCGCCCACACAATAGATCCTTACTTTTTCCCACACTGGGAGCATTGATCACCATTCCTTGGTGTCCGTGTT
This sequence comes from Mirza zaza, assembly GCA_008750895.1. Classification (NCBI taxonomy): domain Eukaryota; kingdom Metazoa; phylum Chordata; class Mammalia; order Primates; family Cheirogaleidae; genus Mirza; species Mirza zaza. Next base: position 28,422 of record VSMD01037789.1, read on the forward strand.
TCCGCGGACAGCTGCCCTCACACTTTGCACTAGAATAAACTCTTTTAACTGAATTCTGAGCCTTTTAATTATTTTAAGTTGATAAGTTTGTCCCTACTTATTTATAGCAATTTTCAAACTCTAAAACGTTCTTTTTTGTTTATTTCCAGAAGCTCCAAAATATATTTTCTCTAGTCCAACTCTGAAAAATATCCTTCTTTCAAAAAAGAGTTTATAACTTACTTTTTTGTTTCCAATCTACACAATTCCTAGATGATTTCTAGCTTTCTCAAATTTATATATGACAGTCTATAAAATATACTCCTTTCTTTCTTATTTGGTTAATAACACTTTCATCATTATATATAGTCTACCTTTCATTCTAATAACAAAAGGATTTGCCCATCAACTGATAATATTTTCTCTTGCAAATATTCTCACATATTATATTTTGCATTTTTAATTTTTTCTGTATACATAATTTATTTTATTATTCTTTGCTTTTATTACTGCCTTTTATTATTTTTTAGATTTTTTTATTTCATCATATTATGGAGGTACAAATGTTGTTAAGGTTACATATATTGCCCTTGCCTCCCCTCCTCCCCTGAGTCAGAGCTCCAAGCTTTCCTATCCTCCAGGTGGTGCACATTCTTGATACATAGCTGATAGGTAGGTTCTAAATGAGAGAATACATTCTTAAGAAACTCATTATCATTTCTGATTGCCTACCCAAATTAATGTGTCAATCAAAATATCTTACCCAAATACTAGTAATTTAGTATTAATACATGTACTGCCAAAGTGAGCACTAAACACTGGTAACTTAGACATTCACTTGGGTAAGTGAAGGTGCAGTGGAGGAGGTAAGTTTGTTTGTTGTGTTGTTTTAGCATTTTTTATATTGGGTAGTTCAGGATTAAATATGTTTTTAATTGTAGAATTAGGTATAGTAGTTCACATGGACGCTAATATGCATGTTCTGGAATTCAATAACCTGTTTGTTAAATCAAGGCTCTACTGTAACTTACCCATGTCTATTAAACAGCACAGAAACTAGCAGGTGCTGTTGATCGCGGTCTGCTGCTACTACCACTGTCACTGGTACTATTGCTGCTGCCACTCCCACCAGCTGCTTAGAAAATTATGTCATTGTTTATTTTTGAAAATTGATTTCCTCTTTATAAAACAAAGATTTTATTGAGTATAAATAAAAATTTTATTATAAATTAGTCATATTTCAGACATGAATTAGACTAATACAAAAATTATGTTAAATATGTCTGCAATGTTTAAATGTTAAAGCTGTTTTGAGTGTTTATTGTTTATCAAGATTTCTGCTTTTAAAGTTTATATTTTGCATAGCTTTTGTTTTCTGAAATACATCATTATTGATACCATATTATTTCTCTTAAGTTTAAATTCCTCAAGCTAATTTAAATTATTTTTAAAGCCCTTATATGCCTGAATATTCTGTTTCCAATATAAATGGTAGAAATTGACATAAGAATAAAGCTTGTTTCCACCAGTTACCAGAAAAACATAAATGACTTTGACTTTTACACCTTTGTGAGAAATGTTGCACAAAACTTTGGCAGTAAGAAGATAGAGGGTAGAATATGTCATCAAGTCTTTGGGGCTTTTCAAAACTTCCCACCGTGTGGTACGGTTGTCCATCTCTCTTTTGGTGCCTGTACTTACATGAATTGATACATGTGGCCACACTCTTATGGTCCATTTCTGCCACGTTCTAGCTTTCTGTCAGTTCAGAACATGTATTTTGCTCAGGTGAGATGTGGTTGCCAGAAGACAGACAGAATTCCTGGCTTACACAGAGCATCTCTGGGCATGGTATTTGAAATACTTCTGGCATATCTTGACTGTGGTCAGTTATGGATCCAATCATTATGATACAATACTTACCTTCTACTTGTAAATAGGATATTTGTTCCCATTTCCCAAATTGTAATCCATTCTAACTCTGCTTCTTAGATTTTGTATCTCTTGCTTGTATGCTTGCAATACTAAATTTGTAATTTTTTTAATAATTTAAGCTTCACATAAAGTAGTTTATATATTCTAGTTTACAAATATTCATAATCGTGTTCAAGTTTGCCAGACTAATATCAAAAAAAAATTATATAACTACCCTTTTGGGGAAGTATTTAGATATAATTCCACCTAAAATGATATACATATAAATTTCTTCCTATGGAGGATGCTCGGAATATGTGTGTTCCATTAGACTAGACTATGTGACACAAAGAGTCAAAAGGACTCATGTTTAGAATATGTAATTAACTTCTACAAATTAAGAAGAAAAATAGCAAATTCAGTTAAACATAGGCAAAAGACTTAAATAGGCACTTCAAAGAAATACATCCAAATGGCCATTTAATATACAAAAAATGCTTAATGCTATTACACATAGAGAAATGTGAGTTAAAGCTACAATGACTTGCCAGTACTAACCCATAAGAAGGGCTAGCAGAAGAACTTGCTTAGGAAAATAGCTTAGAAAGGAACAATAGTTACCATGCAATGAAAACATTTGACAAAATATATAAGTATGCATAAAAAATATGTATAAGAATAATCGTTGCTGCATTATTTGTAAAAGCCAAGGTGGGAAACAACCCAAATGCTAAGAGCAGAGCTCCTACAAACATGTGCTACTTCATACATGGAGCTAGGCTGCGCCTAGGAAAAAGAAAATGCTGCCCCTTTATGCACCTGAATGGAAGGTACTCACAGCAGTGATACAGCAAATGAAGGCAGACATAAAATAATGCACATTGCATAATTCCTTTTGTATAACTTTCAAAATAAGCAAAGCTAATCCCTACTCTGGAGTCAGGGATGTGTTTATCTTTGAGAAGGGAGAGGTTAGCAGGGACATGGACTGGGATTCTAGTCAGCTGGCAATGGGCTGCCTGGTTGCACAGGTGTATTCCTATTGCAGTACTCCATCAAGCAGGACATTTGTGTTTTGTACGCTTTCTGTCATGTTATAATGTAATTTAAAATATTTAATAAAAAAAATAAAGCTAGTTTTTCAACACGGATATTCATTTTCTTGAATCTTAATTGAAATACACTCAAGCATTCTTACATTGAATATCTGCAGTGACAGCTTCTCTTTCCTAATTCATCTCATTATTTTGCAGGTTCAGAACGTATCTCAAACAAAATTATAGTGAAGATCAAATTACAATTGAAGTAATACTCCAGAAATTTCCATATGTTAAAGAGGGAACATTCATATACAAAATGTTGTTTCTTAAAGTTCCCTCCACACCTTGTTATTATAGAGATCCACTGTGACAGCTTCATTTTCCTAACTTGCTGTCCATGCCAGAGACATTGTCTTCTGGCATGTAAATGTAAACTTATTTCTAAGTGCTCTTGAAAACTTTTGAGAAAATATAGGTTAATTTGAGAAGGAAGCTCGTGGACCTTTCTGCCTAAATACCACTCCTTAATAAAATAATTAACCCTAACCGACAGCAGGAGGCCATCTAGAGGCCTCACGTTTAAGGCATAGTGTCAGCACATTCACTTACATCCATCCGGGATGGGTAAAGCGTACATCTAGCTGCTTACCTAGGAATGAGCATGAGTCTGCTGCTGCTGCTCTTGTGAACCTGGGTAATTTATAAACAACAGAAATTTATTTCTCACAGCTCTGGAGGCTGGGAAGTACAATATGAAGGCCCCAGCAGGTTCCGTGTCTGGTGAGGCCAACCCCTCATAGATGAGGCGAGCTAGGCACCCTTGCGTGGTGGAAGGATGGAAAGGCCGAGTGTACCAACCCTGTGTCCTCACCTGGCAGAAGGGCAGAAGAAGAGAAAACCCAAGCCCTGGAGCCCTTTTATAAGGGCCTAATCCCATCCATGAGGGCTCTGCCCACGTGACTTAGTTACTTCCTAAACGTGATTATTACCTCTCATTACTATCACATTGACCATTAAGTCTCAACACATGAATTTGGTGGGACACATTCAGACCATAGCAAAGTGAATAACATGAATGAGAATTTTGTTTAGCAGCCTTCAAGAATTCTATATAATTCGGCTGGGTGAGGTGGCTCACGCCAGTAATCCTAGCACTCTGGGAGTATAGCTCGAGGTAAGGAGTTTAAGACCAACCTCAGCAAGAGCAAGACCCCTTCTCTACTAAAAATAGAAAGAAATTAGCTAGACAACTAAAAAAAATATATATATGTGTGTGTGTGTGTATATATATATACATATATATATATATATAGAGAGAGAGAAAATTAGCCAGGCATGGTGGTGTATGCCTGCAGTTCCACTTACTTGGGAGGCTGAGGCAGAAGGATTGCTTAAGCCCAGGAGTTTGAGGTTGTTGTGAGCTATGCTGATGCCACAGCACTCTAGCCCAGGCAACAGAGCGAGAAAAAATAATAATAATAATAATTATATATATATATATAAATTAGGCTAAATAAACTTTTCAACAGGTTGGGGAAAAGTTACTCAATATGTTAGGTTTTAGGGGGCAGGTATAGTACTTTTGGTATTATAATACATAAGGGATACAATAGATATTTAAAGATAATAAATCCTCCATGTCCTTCAATAAACCTCATTTATTTTATTTTTCTATTCCTATGGCTTTTTGCTTTAATCAGAACATTCATATCTGGAGTCCTTTATAAAAGGTGAGCTTGAAGAGAAATCAATTGGAGAACTAGTGTTACAGCATCTAAAAATAGGAGGGCATGAGTATTTCGTAGAGGATCCACTTTTTTGTTCTATTCAATCTTATATATAATACCTTTTAAATATTTTCTGAAGTGAAGCTTGGGGGAAAACAAGAAGGGAACCCACGAATCTCCATCCATTTCCCATGCAGGCACTGGACTACTGGTCACAGGGCAGATGGCGGCTCTCCGTGACTTGCTAAGAAAGACTTGGCTCCAGCGACAGGAATCCGTTGCAGAAGGCCGCTTCGCTGCAGCTTCCTCCCCCCTCCCTTCTCCGACCCCACTCTGGAGCGTGATTGGTTGCAAGCAGCGATACGATTGAGGCTTAGTCAGGACTTGACTTGGCCCGGCCCTGGCCTGCGGGGTAGACGCATGGAGGGTACGTTCAGGACGGGGCACGCTTGGAAGTGTGGGCTCCTCTGCCTGTTTCTCCACGACAGATGTAAGGGTCAGAGCATGCAATTTTTTAAGAAAAGAATCTGTCTAAAAATGCTCTACGGAATCATCACAGACAGCAGACAGCAGAAGCGCAGGTGCGCGGGTCCTGCTCTGGGCGGTACTTTGCCCGGTAAAGTGACGTCTCTCGATTGCATCACCGCGTTGCATTTATTAACATCCCGCACTCGGCCAAGAGCTGATTTTTTATGTATTAAACAAGGTTTCCAATATAGATCACATTTATTTATATACATTAATTAGGTGCCACATCTAACATACCAGGTACACCTATCTAATATCAATTCAGTTTTCACATATATGCTTTGATCCTAAGTATGTATCTTAAGCTACATACAAAGTTTTGGATTTCGTCATGGAAAGAGGCCTGGAATATCCAACAATATTATAATATTACATTTCGGGCAATATCTATTATGCAAATTGGGTGAAACTTTATAACCTCTCATCCCCGTGGCATTTTTCTGCAGCAGTGGAAACGAGGCGGGGCTGAGAGTCCCGTCCTCGCCACACCAGATGCCAGGTGCCTGCTGTGCAGCCTGGGCGACACTGCAGACCGGTGTGACAAGTCACGGCCCGGAAACTAAATCGTCACCAGGAAAAAAAAAAAAAAAACCACCAAAGTGCTTCCCAGACTTGTCTGCAGTGACAGGGACACCCCTCGGGGCAGCCTGGGCCAGGCACGTCCGGGTGAGGCCGCATGTGTCCCACAGGCGCAGCCCCACACGTGTCGCGCAGGCGCAGCCCAGCCCCACCGCGCAGCCCCAGGGCCGGGCCGGGGCTGCAGGAGCGAGCGTGCCCCGTTGACCGTCTCAAGGAAGCAGGAGCTGGTGTTGTCACACAAAGGATATCGCCAAGCTTCCTGTCAGGTCGTCTTACACGCCAGGTTGTCCCAAATTTAGAAAATGCCTTTTCCCTGCCGCGAAATCAGGCCACACCTGTGACCTCTCCCAACGAGCCAGCCGCCTCCAGCCTGGGCCGCAGGTCACCGTCCTCTGGAGACGGAAATTCTGAGCCAGGAGAGGTGTAGTAACAACAGCAGCCCCTAAACAAAAGCAACTTGTTATGATTTATAAATCTTACTTCAAACTTGTCAAAGATGACCTCTTGTTACATCCTGTAGATTCCCATCCACTGCCACTAAAGCCTGCAAGTAATACGAATAGTGTCATAATTGTATTATAATGAAGTTCTATGGCATGTTTTATAGAAGATAATTCTATTAAAAATTAATAATAAGTGCCAGTATATGCTTCCTGCAGAGAAAACTCTTGGACTGTATTCACTGTCTACACATTATTTTGTGCAGTTTACTTTCCAGAGACACTTTTATCAACTAACAGCAGCTGAGATCCATCATGCTCTACTAGTCCTATTTAAATACACTTAAATTCCAAAGTTATCTCTTATAAAACTATTCGGAAGTGGTGTATCACAAGTGAAATGCTCCCCAGAAAATATAGTTCTGTGGTGGCAAAAAGGCATGTTTTATGGCACGGATAGTTTAAAATAAATAATTTCTGCAAAAAGGAAAACAGTGTCTCTTTTTTCCCCATAGAATTTTTTAAAAATCACCTAAATAGAACTACCACATAATCCAGCAATCCTACCACGAAGCATTTAACTGAAACAAAGAAAATAAGTACATTGAAAGGATACTTCCACCCCCTTGTTTATTGCAGCACTATTCATAATAGCAAAGATATGGCATGAAACTGTGCCCATTATCAGATGAACCGATAAGGAAAGTGTGGTATATACACAGTGGGATACCATTGGCCATAAACAAGAATGAAATCCTGTCATTTGCAGCAAAAGGGATGGAATTGGAGGTCACTGTGTTCAGTGAGATAAGCCAGACACAGAAAGGCAAATGTTGCATGTTGTCACTCATGTGTGGGAGCTAAAATAGTTGACCTCATGGAGGTAGAGAGAGAATGAAGATATCAGAGGCTGGGAAGGGTGTAGGGGGTACGAAGAAAGGTTGATCAGTGGGTACAAATGCACAGTTAGATAGAAGCATTAAGTTAATTTGATAGCGGAGTAGGGTGAGTATAAATTATAATGCCCTGTATATTTCAAAATAGCTAGAAGAGAGGACTTGAGATACACAGAAATGATAAATACTCCATCCAGGTAATAGGTACTCTAAATAGCAAGACTGGATCATTACACAATCTGTGCATGTAACAAAATATCACATACACCCCGTGTGTGTGTGTGTGTGTGTGTGTATACTATTTCAATAAAAAATTAAATAAGGAGAAAAATCATTTTATTTCCTTAATTTAAAAAATAAATTTATCAATTGAGTCTATTAGCTCATTAAATTGCTTTATGAGGGATGTTGTAGTCTATTAAGAAAGAGCTTTCTTTTGTTAATTGCTATGAGAAACAGGATTTTTTAAAAAGTCCTGATGATATACTTGAAATAGTAATGTATGTTTATTTTTTGTGAATCCTGACCTCCATTTCAACCTACTGCAATATTAAGTTTGTGCCAAAGGTGTACTCAAGCTAAGTTTTATATAGTAATCCCTGCAGTTGGGTACATATGCAATTGCATATGTACCCAACTGCAGCCTTAATTTGGGAGTCATTGTCAAAATATTCCATGATGTCTTCAAGACTAGACAAAGACACTTATTCAGAGATATTTACTGATTTAGCAAACACAGATGCTCTCCCATTCTTGTAGACTCTTCAAATGTTTTACTCTTTCAGTCATGCTGAAATACATTTCAGGGTTGCATTTACACACTTCATAACAATTTTTTAAATATTTTACTTATAATCATAGCACATTTTCTTTTCTGGAAAATGATGTAAAGGTAGTAAATTATTTTTAATAAAATTTAAAATATTAGTTGATATTTACTGAAGAATAAGCTAAGATACAGAGCTTGGAAAATTTGAGGAAGAAATTTGAAGTAAAATATCTACAATTTAAATTTTCTTTAACTTAACATAAAATACAGAAAAGCATATATATATGTATGTATTTGAAGATCTAGAAAAAGGGAGAAAAGGAATGAGGAAAAAAAAGTAATTAATTAATTGACGGCCAGTCACAGTGGCTCACACCTTTAATCCCATCACTCTGGGAGGCCAAGGAGCAGGATCACACTAGGCCAGGAGTTTGAGACCAGCCTGGGAAAACAGAAAAACCCTTTCTCTTAAAAAAAAAAAAAAAAATGCCAGGCCTGGTGGTAGGCACCTGTAGTCCTAGCTATTAGTACTTGGGAGGCTGAGGCAGAAGAATCACTTGAGCCCAGGAGTTCAAGGCTGCAGTGAGCTATGATGGCATCACTGCACTCCAGCCTGTTTGACAAAGCAAGATCCTCTTTCTAAAAAAGTGCACTGAAATAATAATTAAGATAATGGGACCAATGAAAAATATCAAGTGACAAATTTAAAAAGGCACATGAACAAAGAAGAATGCATTCAAAGAGAACCACACATTGAAACCTCATAGTTAAACTGTCCCTCCAAAATTAAAAAAAGTTGTTGAGAAGGATAAGAGAAAATAAAAGTCATGTTCAAAATGTAAAATTAGACTAACTTCTTATGTCTCAAAAATAACTGTAAGCAAGAAGAAAATGAAATTATATTTCGAAGTACTAGAAAAAAATAGGACAAACTAAAATTTAAAACAGAAAAAAATTTCTAACAGTTATACCAATGAAGATGAAATAAAAGACCTTGTCAAATAAATGACAACTTACAGAATTGGTTACCAACAACAAGAAAATAATAAACTACATTAAATTTTGAGGCATATTTTAAATATCTGAAATAAATTATCTGTGATACCACATTTATGGATTGGAAAATTCAACATGCTATTTTTTTCCCAATAGTGCCCACAGAATCAATGCAAGCCTTGTCCTAACAGTTCCTCCCCTACATTGTTTTTTTGGAACTTGACAATATAATTTCAAATTTATAAAGATATAAAAAATGGTCTAAGACAGGCGTCGTCAAACTACGGTCTACAGGCCACATTGCATGTGTTTTTGTCTGTTTGTTTTTTTACTTCAAAATAAGTATGTGCAGTACGCATAGGAATTTGTTCATAATTTTTTTAAACTATAGTCTGGCCCTCCAATGATCTGCGGGACAGTGAACTGGCCCCCTGTTTAAAAAGTTTGAGGACCCCTGGCCTATGAAAAGCAAAGGCATATATTACTTTCCTATTACTGCTATAACAGATAAATACATATAATGAATTAAAACAACATTAATTTATCAACTTATAGTTCTGGAAGTAGGAATCCCTAAAATCATGTCACCAGAGTTGGGTAACTTCTAGAGGCTCCAGGGAAAAATTCATTCCTTTGTCTTTTTCACTTTCTGTCCACACTCGTTGACTCGTCCTCTCTCACCCCAACATCTTCCATGGGCACAGGCCCTCTCTTACCTGATTTTCCTGCCTCCCTCTTGTAAGGGCCTGTGATTACACTGTGCCAACTCAGGAAATCCAGGAGAGTCTCTTTCTTAAGATCCCTAATTTAATCTCATGTCAGAAAATCCCATTCTGTCCTGTACAATAACATATTTCAAGATATGGGAATGAGGACTTGGACATGTTTGGCAGAGACCATTATTTTCTCTACCGTAAGGCCTTCGAGAGGAAGAATAAGTTGGAATCATTGCTTTCTAGCTTTCTACATACGAAAAATTTATTATACAACTGTGGAATTCTATACAGGATTGATGTGAGAAATTAAAAATATAGAACAAATGAGTCAGCATAGAGAGTCCCAAAACAGAAACTCACATATTGGAACACTTAACTTCTGACAGAGGCAGTTGTATGAGTGGTGTGGCCAGGGCTGCCTTTCATAAGAAAGCTTAGTATCAGTAAGACACCTTTATAAAAATAAATGAAATGATCTCAAACTCACAGCATACGAAGAATGAAATGTTGGTGGAATAAAAGTGTAGTTTTCAAATTAAAAATTAATAAATTTGTTAGAAGGTAATACAGTAAAAGAGCTTCATGATCTTAGGTGAGAATACTTTTTACTTCAGTTAGACATAAGTAGCACTAATAATAAAGTAAAATATTGATGAATTAATAGTAAGAAAGAACTTAAACATTTCTCAATATCTTTAGTAATCAGGGACATGTCAATTAAACCTATAATTAGATATCATACTACATTCATCAAAATAGATAAATAATTCTTACCGAACCCAAAAAAGGGACTAGCGTAGCTCCTGTTACTCGCTGCATACAGTCCATTAATGACTACGAGGATGGCCAAGGAAGAAAGGACTTTTAATGCAAAAGACATCTGTCAGGAGAACGGGAGAAATAGTCCCAAGTCTGTCTTCCTGACCAGCCAAGGGAAAGGCTTTTATAGTGGGTTGTGGAATGCAGGTCAGGTTGTGTGGGGTTTGCAGACATGGGGTCTTCAGGTGACGTGACACTAGAGTCAGCTGTTGGTGATGGATGCTGAGCCACGTGGACTGGCTAGTGAAGGCTGGTTGTTAGGCTTGATGGGTAAAGTCTGAGGGAACAAAAAATAACTTTTGGGAAGGGATCATTTTGCAAGGCTGATCACATAGCAAGGGTAGGAAAGGCCGTCCATGAACTGGAAATACTCGTTCCCAGTAGAAATAGAAATCAGTACAGCCTCTATGGAATTATCTCCTAAGGTAGAAAGTGCACATAGTAAATGGCCCAGTAACCCCTTTCCTTACTACATATCCAAAAATGCATATATAGACTCACCAACCAACATGGATCACACTGCCAGCAGTACTTTTTATAACAGCTAAACCTGAAAAAGACCCAAATGTCTATCAACCGTACAAAGAGTAAGTTAATTTTGGTAAAATTATATTACTACATTTGAATACTACACAGCAATGAGCATGCATGGACTTGGGCTATGTGTGCAGTGGGTGGAAGAAGCAAGGAGCAAGGGGAAGCGTGTTCCACGGCCCCATGCATGTGAAGTTCACAACCTGGCAGACTAGAGGTTTGCGAGTTACACTGGTAGGTGCTTTAAGTGAGGAAAAAGGTGCCACGAATGGGGCCATTACTTCCTCAGTGTTACCATATCCAATTTCTTGGTCTAAATGCTGGCTTCATGTGGTCATGGTTCAGTACACTGTACGGTTTCATCTTGTGCTCTTTTTAATATGTGTTAGATATTTTAGTAAAAAAAGATTTTTAAATGGCTTTTAGAATATGAGATTGTAATTTCTTTTCACATAGAGGACTATAATTTTCGTACAATTAATTAAACTCAGAACTGTATAGGCTTGGTATTTACGCATAGCCAGCCCTTTCACCATAAATATGATAGTATTTCAGATGAAGCATAACTGCACCGTTGCAGAAATCTCGACATTTATCTCCCACTTGGGAAAAGTGATGCAGAGGCAAACACAATATTTTTCATAATTATATTGTTTCATAGGTAATGAAAAAAGGAATGATGACGTCTGGGCTTCTTTCCCCTTTGTTACTCTGGACTCAAGTCCCATCCTCCGCGACTCCCTAACGCTCTGCTCCTCTCCTCCTGGGCCCAGGCCGGTTCTGCCCGGATCCCTGCCTGCGCCTGGCCCGAGCACGTGCCTGGAACAGCCAGCCCTGGGCTCAGCGCGTCCCTCCCGTCCCCGTCCGCTCCGCCTGCGCCCCTGCACTCCGGTGCGACAGTGCTGCCATCTGCGTGCAGCACAAGTTAACACGAGCGCGACACACCCAGAAACCCCGAAGTCTTTAAAGAGGAGAAAGTTGAAACTAGAAGTGTGCACTGGTTCATTAACATGAGGTACGTTATGGCAACACGTGTGAAAATTCTCGTATTTATTGCTTATTTTGCTTTGCTCTGATCAAAATGACTTTATATAAGTCATTTTATTGCACGTATGCACAATTATACAAAAAGTCATAACATGGAGTGTATTGCCGGTAGCGTTAGTTACCTATATCTGTTGTTAGTAGCTGAACGCCGTAATAGGCCCTGGCCAAAAACTTGGAAACTTGTTTGCCCTTTGAATGTTGAATTCCAAAACTAGAAGAAATACAGTGATATGTTAAAATTATAGAATAAATTTCTCAACCTGAGGAACTTGGCTGCATTCTGATTGAAATTATTGACATTCCCAGAGGAAGAACAAGTTAATCTGAATTAGACTGGTTTATGTAAAAAGCAAAAAGAAGGAAAGGGAAAGTGTATATAGCTACAAACGCAAACATTTCCATGACTTAGCCACACGTTTTTTTAGGAGTCGGGGAAACCCTGGCAACTAGCTTTTTACTATTCTAGCCTTATGGAAAAGAACATCCTTCCTGTACACGCTGATGTGCCAGGCTCTTAACTCAATAACATGAAATGATCCAGTCTCTATATAAACTATTTCAGTCTAGTTTGTTTTTGCAAACAACCTTGACATCATGATGCTGGGGCTGATGATGCTGGTGATCCCGCCAGATCCTCATGGTTCCTTTTAACCACTCTGCAATCCCCAAAACTTTGATGTGGTTTTGCTCCTGACAGCCAGTACCTACAATTCCTTCTTTATTGAAGACTTCCCAAGGCCCCAGGAGCCCTCCTTGACTGCACTGGAGGAGAACAATATTGCCTGGGAATTTTTGTCCCTACCTGAGCCAGCCTTACCTAGCGAATGACAGGTGCAGAAGCATCAAGACCCGCCTACCCTGCTTGGCGAGGAACAGTTCTCAGGTTTAACTTCTGCTCCACATTTTCTGGGAGGCCCTAGGAGACTGTCAGTAATCCCCCCACTTCCCTGTCCCACTTCTTCCTACTACGACTCATTTCTTCAGGGATACTTTCTTAATAATCATCTGAGGAAACTCAAGCTCAAACACTCTGCTTTTTAGAGAAAAAATGGACTTTTTAAATGATTATGAGAATTTTATTCTATGCTGTAGTAACAGACCTTGTGTTAAATCAATACATAGTCATTTGTTTACTGTACCAGATTCGCAAATTAGGTTAACACTAGTCCTAGATCAAAGTATTTTTTGATAAAATTAAGTTTGTGAGCCTCAATACTAAATAAAGATGAGACCCCAGGCAATGATACATTAACAAAAGTAATAAATTCATATTTTAAACTATCTGCTCAATGAGATTAAGGGAAATTATTCCTGCATTGCAGGTTAAATTACCACAGTGATTTGTATGTTATCAAAGTAAATCCCATTTCTGTAAATCACCACAAACATCATCATCATCATCATTTTTATTCTCTCATCATAATTGATGCAATGAAACAATACAGGAAATAGCAAATAGGAAAACCCAGGATATAATTCAATCTTTGCGCATACAGCTCAAGTTTAATCTAGATATATTAGAACTTAGAGTTTTTTTCTTAATTCTTTATAGGAAGTGTCCAATTCTGATAGTCTTAATTTTGGCTGAACATCCCAGACACAATTCCCTCAGTTGCACAGGGTGGTCCCTATATCCCAGGGAACAGCCCAGTAATTTCTATCGAACTATTTTGTAACATTTTCCCAAATTAGTAGCCTAGAATACTCAAAAGAATACTTTGAAATCTGCCAATTCTCCCTGGTCATATATTTATAAATGGCTTTTTATTTTCTGTTGGCCACTGCTGATTATTTCAGCAGATGTGTTTAGCAAAAGTTTAACTTATTTATTCATTCAGTACATACTGGTGTAGTATCCATTATGTGTCAGACATTGTACAATGGCCCATGGCAGAAAAAGAAAAATGAAAAAAGAACATACAGACCTTGTCCTCAAATATTTCAGAATTTTGTGGAGAATACAGAAATATAAAATACAAAAAGATGAATGCTATGACAGAACCAGGGAAAGAAACAATTTCTATTCTGTTGGTATTTTAACTTTATGTCACCCTGTCAGTCTGTTTAGGGAGCCATTAGCAATCTTTCTTCATTGTTCCCATTTTGACAGAGCATTCTGATCACCTTGTCACATTCTTCATTTCTCAGATGTCCTGCTTAACTTTGTTGTCCTAACTTTTAAGGGCCTCCTATTATTCCTGAAGGAGCTCGAAATATTCTGCACTTTGTGTCTAGCGAACTGCAACTAACAAAAAGGACAGCAATATAAAGGCAATAAAATGTGTTAATATGTAGATGTTACAAATAAGTTGCACCTTTGTAATAAAAGTCTAATCCCACAAACTTTCCGTCTTCAAAAAAATTTGAGATAGTTTGCAAAGAAATGTTTGCATTATCTTTACACTTGTTTCTGTATTGAGGAAACACCAGGGGTCAAGTTCATATATACCCCTTACTTTATTTCTCCATTATGAATTTGTCAATTATAAATGTGTATTTGATTATCAAGTAATAAATATTATCTAGAGTCCTGTATGCACAATTAGGTCATGGTAAACCTAGATAATGGAACCCTAACTGATATTCCTACCCAATTTTAATACCATTTTAATAATAGTAGTGTAAAGAATGAGAAATGATACCTCTCTTGTTTTCATCTCAGAAATCTAGTTTATTGACAATCACAGTAAAAAATATTCTAGTCCTATGATCTGTACAAATATGGTCATTAGTTAATGTAACAAAAATGTTAAATGGGTTTTAAACTGTATCAAATTGCTATACTCAGTTACTCCATAATGTTTGAGTGGAAGATTCTATTTAGCTGATGTTTACTCCAGCTTGCCTTACAAGTTGTAAACTCAGTAAAAATAATAATAAAAAATTTTCAGGGATTAGTATTATCATATTCATATAAAAGAAGTTTAATGAAGTTCTTCTTCAGTGTCATGGCTGACTGATATTAGGACATAATTGTTTGTTTTGTTAACCCCATTTAAACCACATTTCCTCCCTATAACAACTTTCAGTTGCTGCATTGTGTGGTACTTGAAGGAAGAGTAAAAACCTATAAAAATTTTTAAACAGGTCATACAAGTTGGATAATTTGTGTATAATAAAGAGTAAAATAAAATTCTAGCTTCCATAGATGAAATCAGAAAGGGCTTTGATCCAGTCCTAGTCTGGCACCCATGGTGACCCCAACATAAGTACAGTTCATCTGAAGGAGCAAAGTGAACTTTACTGATTTATTGTAAGGCCATGAAAAAAATTGTGTCCCATTTTTTCCAGGTATGCTAATTTTAAAATCAGAGTACATTTTGGATTATCCCAGGTTATGTGCAAATAAACTGTGCCAATCACTATTCATTATAGCTTCAAGGTCAGAACATTTTGCATACATATTACCAAAAGCATTACATCAATCTATTATAATTTAGTCATCAAAGCTATTATGATGCACAATAGCTGAAGTGCATGAATATTTTAATAGATTTGTTCTATGGAAACACATTGGATATAATAAATGGGAAGGAACTTCAGAATTCAGTTAGATTAAGTACCACTGAGATTATCAAATTTTGGTTAACAAGTGGGAAGGAGAGTTATTTAAAAGGGAGCAAATTATAATGAGAGAGAGGCAGAGTAGGAAACAGGAAGAGAAAAAATATTTGTCGATTGCCTAACGTTTGGCAGTATTTTATTTAACCAAAGGAAACTAATACTGAATAAATATTAATTATATATCTCTATGTTATTAAGTGAGGATATATTAATTTTTTTCAGTTTATAAAATTGAAGATCTTATCTCCTTAAACTTACATTTCTGAGTGTCAGCATGATTTTTCTTTAAGCAGGAATGTGTCTGTGTATCTGTGCTTCTGAGTAGTGAATGCTGTTGTTATCTACTGTGCCTAGCAAATCATCCCTAAGTGTTTTCAATAGCAGATGAAGAATTGGGAGCTTTAGCCCTATCAAGAAGTAAAGTAGAGCATAAAAATTGATTGTTCTGGAGTGATTTTAGAAACATGGCAGATTAGGAAGTTTCAGGTCCTGACTTACCTGTCGAAGGACTGAATAAAAAGCAACACATAGACCAAAATAACCACAGAACTTTATAAACCAATTAAGAAGTTTCAGCAACCAAGTGAATGCCTGATGAAGAAATATCCACACTAAAGATGGCGAATTTTGCAGCATTTTTGTTTTCCCTTGCCCCACTTCCTACTTGGGGCAGCATCACACAGTGGGAACAAAGCTGCCTAATTATCAGTTCATCTTTTGTGATAAAAGGAAAAGAGTGGAACTTGCAAAACTGGCTTGTCTGG
Organism: Mirza zaza; assembly: GCA_008750895.1. NCBI lineage: Eukaryota > Metazoa > Chordata > Mammalia > Primates > Cheirogaleidae > Mirza > Mirza zaza. The sequence goes on from VSMD01037789.1 coordinate 44,734, forward strand.
GGGCTGCCAGGGAACTGGTCTCTGTGTCTCTGGACTTTTAGACCTGACGGGAATGGGGCATGGTCAAGACTTCAGGTTGGAAGTGGTTATTTTCATGGTGAAGACAACAGCAAGGGGACTTCGGACCTGCAGGCCCCAAAGGCAGAACTGCAAACAAAATGGCAAGAGATCAGGGAAGAGGAACACAAAAAAAAGATTAAGGCTCTAAGAAGAAGGGGGTGATATTCTTGGGGAAATAAAGACATTTAAAGCAACATCATAAATGAATGAAGGAGAACAAAAGTACCCTTTCAGACCCAAATGAAGAGTCTTCCCTAGAAAAGGTATGGGAAGACTCTGAGCATGTATGCAATATATGGATAAAATGAGAATATCAACAAAGATATTGAAATTATAAGAATTATCCAAACAGAAATTCTGCAGTTGAAATAATATGATAATAGAATTGCAAGATTCACTAGAGGGAAATAATAGCAGCATTAAACAGGCAAAAGAAAGAATCAGCAAACTTAAAGAAAGGTCATTTGAAATTATGGAGTCAAAGTAGCAAAAAGAGTGACGTGAACAAAGCCAGGTGAAAATATGGGACACCGTCAAGTAGACCAATATGTATATTACGGCACTCCAAGTAAAATGAACCGAAAAAAGAAAACAAAAGAAAAGAAATGGAAACAAACCCATGCTGAGACACATTTTAATCAAACTCCCAAATGTCAAGACAGAATCTTAAAAGCAGAAAGGGAAAAATGACTTGCCATATACATAGGAGCCTCTACAAGATTATCAATGGATTTTTAAAGCAGAAACATTGTGGGCCAAAAGGCAGTGGAATGATACATTTAAAGTAATATATTTAATGTTAAAGAAAAAACAAAAGCCTGTAGACTGAGAATGCTATGTCTAGCAAAATTATTCTTCAAAAATGAGGAAACACTAAGACATTGCCAGGTAAACAACAGCTGAAGAAGTTCATTACCACCAGACTTACTCTACAAAGAAATACTAAAGGAAGTCCTTCAAGTTGCAATGAAAGGATGCTAGAGAGTAACTTGAAGCAATACAAAAATATGAAGTTCTCAGGTAAACATAACTATATAGACAAAAATATTATTTTAGTTTTGGTTTATAATTCCCCCTTAATTCTTTTATAGGATTTAAAAGACAAAAACATAAAAATAATTATGAAGCTATGCTAATGGACAGGCAATGTATAAAACTACAGCTTGTGATGTCAACAGCAAAAAGGGGGGGAATTGTAAAAAAGTAAATTTTTACATCCAATTGAAGTTAAATTGTTATCAGATTAAACTAGCATGCTATAACTTTATTTTATGTGATTCCCATCGTAGCAACAAAGAAACATATACAGAATATATACAAAAGGAAATAAGAAGGGAATGAAAATATATCACTACAAAAAATCAAATAAACACAAAAAAGTCAATAAGGGAGAAAATGAAAGACAAAAAAGCTAAAAAACATACTAAAGATAATTAACAGAATGACAAAAGTACATTCTTCCCTATCAATATTTGCATTTAATGTAAAAGAATTAAATTCCCCAATCAAAAAACATGTATTTGCAGAATAAATAAAAAGATAGGATTCAACAATATGCTGTCTATAATTGACTCAATTTAGGTATAAGGACTCACATAGGTTAAAAGTGAAAGGATGGAAAAGATATTTTATGTAAATAACCATCTAAAGCAAGCAGGGGTAATGACACTAATATCAGGCAAAAGACTTTAAGTAAAAAACTGTTATAGAAAACAAAGAAGAACATTATACAGTATGATGATAAAAGGGTCAAGTCGCTAAGAAAATATAACAATTATATATGCATAAGCATCAGAGCTCCTAAATATCATATAGGAAGCAAACATTGGTAGAATTAAATGAAAAAGTAGATACCTCTCTAATACTAGTAGAAAACTTCAATACCTCACTTTCAATAATAAAAAGGACAGACGGATCAGTAAAGAAACAGAGGCCTCAAAAACACTATAAATCAATTGGACCTAAGAAACATACACGAAACAATAGAAACAACAATATCAGAATATATATTTTTCTCAAGCACATATGTAACATCCTCCATGACAGACCAAATGTCAGGCCACAAAGCAAGTCTTAATTAATTTTAAAAAAGGAATCATAGAAAGGTGTTTTCCAATTATGATGGAATAAATATCAGAAGGAACTAGAAAATTCACAAATATGTGAAAATCAAACAAGACACTCTTAATAAGCTAATGGAACAAGGGTAATCTCACATGGGAAATTAGAAAATATCTTGAGACAAATGAGAATAAAATACAACATAAAAATATGGAATACAGTAACAGCAGTGCTAAGGGGCAAATATATAGCTGTAAAAGCTTGCATTAAATAAATACATAATCTCAAATTTACAACTTAACTTTACACCTCAACAAACTGGGAAACTCAGACAAACTAAAACTGAAGCTATCAAAAAAGAAGAGGAAGAAGAGAAAGAGGAACAGGAAGAAGAAGAAGAAGGAGTAAAGACTAGAACAAAGAGGCAAATGAAATAAACTATAGAAAAACAATAGAGCAAATGAATGAAGCCAACAGTTGGTTCTTTGAAAAGCTCAACAAAACTCACAAACCTTTAGCTAAAATGACTAAAAAGAGATGACTCATCTATAGTCAGAAATAAAAGGGGATATTGTAACTGATTTTACACAAATAAAAAGGAGTGTAAAAAAATGCTAGAAATAATTCTATGCCAACAAATTTGATAATGTAGATGCAATAGATAAATTTTGAGAAATGTACAGCCCACAAAGACTGAAAAAACAGAAGAAAAAAAACAGAAAATCTGAATAGACCTATAACTAGTAAGGTGATTGAATCAGTGATCAATAACCTTCCAACAAAGAAAAATTCAGTACCAGATAGCTTCACTGGTGAAAACTACCAACATTTAATGAAGAATTACACCAATCCTCCTCAAACTCTTCCAAAAAATTGAGCAAAAAGTAACATTTCCAAACTGATTCAAAGAGGTCAGCATTATCCTGGTACCAAAACTAAGCAAAGACACTACAAGAAAAAATTAAAAATTAAAATTAAAAAAAATGACAGAGTAATATCCCCAATAAATATTAATGCAAAGATCCTCAAAAAAATTCCACCAAACAGAATGCAACAACACATTGAAAGGATAATACACCATGCCAATTTGGTTTATTCCTGGAGTACATGAATGGGTCAACATACCAAAAAAAAAAAAAAAAAAAAAAAAAAAAAAAAAAAAAAAAAATCAATGTTATATACCACGTTAAAAGAACGAAAGATTAAAAAACCAGATTGTTATCTCAATTAATGCTGGATCGACCGTACCTCTAGGTCCTTGACCCATTTTGAGTTAATTTTTGTTTATGGTGTGAGGTAAAGTTCCAACTTCCTTCTATTGCACATGGATATCCAGTTCTCACAATGCCATTCAGTGAAAAGACTATGCTCTTCTCATTGAATGGTTTTGAACTCCTTGTAAAAGTCATTTAGCCAACTATGCACAGGTTTACTTCTAGGATCTCTATTCTACTCCATTGTTCTAAATGCCTTTCTTTAACGCAGTATCACACAGTTTTGATTATGGTGGCTTTCTAATAAATATTGACATCAGAAAGTCTGAGGCCACTACACTTGCTTTTAGTTTTCAAGAATGTTCTGGCTATTCAGAGTCTTTTGAAATTCCATATGAATTTTAGGACAATGTTTTTCAATTTCCGCAAAAAAAAAAAAAAACAAAAAAAACACTAAACTAATTTTGGGATTTTCATATAGATTGTATTGAATCTGTTGATCACCTTGAGTAGTATTGACATCTTAACAATATTGTCTTATAATTTATGTACAGGGATGCCTTTCCATTGATTTTGTCTTCTGTAATTTCTTTCAACATTTTGTAGTTTGCCTTGTACACATCTTTTACCTCCTTAAGTTTATTCCTAAGCATTTTATTCTTTTTGATGCTCTTATAAATGAAATTGTTCCTTACTATTTCATATAGTTCAATGTTAGTGTTTAGAAACAAAACATTTTTATGATTTTGTATTTTGAAATCTTGCCAAATTCCTTTATTAGTCCTAATAATTTTAGATATATCTGTTGAGATTTTCTGCATATAAAATCATGTCATCTGCAAACAGAGAAAATTTTATACATTCTTTTCTAATTTGGATGCCTTCTGTTTCTTTTTCTAGTCAAATTTTTTCTTGTAGAACTCTTAGCACTATATTAGGTAGAGTGGCAAGAGTGGGCATCCTGGCGTTATTCCTGATTTTAGAAGAAACATTCCTGTCTTTTACCATTTAGTATGATGTTAGCTGTGGGTTTGTCACACAACTATAAAACTAGAGGAGAACAAAGGTGAAAAGCTTCATATGACATTGGATTTGGCAATGTCATGCAACACCAAAAACATATGCAGAAAAATAAAAATAGATAAATTAGACTATATAAAATTTTAAGATATCTGTGAATCAAAGGAAACAATCAACAGAATGATAAGGTTATCTATGGATTGGGAGTAAATATTTGTGAGTCATACATCTCACAAGGGATTAAATTCCAAAGCATAAAAAAAACTACAATTCAACAACAAAAAAACCCCAAACTACCCAAGTCAAAAATTGGCAAAGGATTTGAATAAATATTTCTCCAAAGAAGACATACAAATGACCAATATGCTTGTGAAAAAATGCCCACCTAATTATTATTAGAGAGACGCAAATCAAAACTTCAATAAGATACTGCCTCACTCACACTAGGATGGCACATATATATATATATATATATATATATATATACACACACACACACACATATATATATATAAAGACATTCTGTCAAAGATTTGGTGAAACTAAACCCTTGGCACGATTGGTGGGAGTGTAAAATGGTATAGATACTATATAAAGCTCATATGATGATTTCTCAAAATATGAAAAAGAATTACTATAGTTTTTCAATTACTGGCATAAAAATAATAAAATAATTGAAAATAGGATATCAAAGAGATATTAACACACCAATGACCACAGAAGTAATATTCACAACAGCTGAAAGGTAGAGGTAACACAAGTGTCCATTGACGAATAAATTGGAAAAACATGTGGCAATACATACACAGTGGAATTTTTTTCAGCCTTAAAAAGGCTGGCAATTCTGACAGACGCTGCAACATTGATGGACCTTGAGGACATTATGCAAAATGAAACCACCAATCACAGACAAATGCTATATGATCCCACTTATACGAGGTACCTAGAGTGGTCAAATTTATAGAGACATAAAGTATCTATCAAAGAAAGGCAGTTGCCAGGGGCTAGGGGAGGGAGGAAGGGGAAGTTGTTGTTTAATGGGTAGAGCTTTTGTTTTCAAGATGAAATGTTTAGGAGATTGGTTGTGTAATAATATGAATGCACTTATTACTGAACTGTATAATAAAAAGGATTAAGATGGTAAATTTTGCTACATATATTTTACTGCAACTAAAAATTTAAAATATGTTTATTCCAATTCAGAAATATATAGTGAAGTTTCAGAATGGAAGAAGTTAATAAAATTCACACATTTTACTAATTTTTAAAAACACTACCCTTAGAATAATGACAAAAATGATTTCTCGTCTGTGGAAAAGCATAATTCTAGATTTATAATATATAAATTTATTATGATTTATTAATAATTTATATATTTTATTATCAATAAATAGTAATAAAAGAAAAATCTTAAATTTGTTCAACATCAATAATGTTTTGTTCTTAGATAACTGTTATTTAAGTAACTAATATACATTTTTGTGTTTCTAATATTAACTAGACTTTTAAAATATTGCTTCCATCATAATAATATATCACACACATAACACTAACAAGTTGAAAATCACATATGTAAAACTTAATTCATACACTAAGCCATATGAAAACACAGGTACATATATTCACTTTGCAATCTATAGAGTAATACTTTTTTGAAATATATATTATTTCACATAAATTTGCATGGTGTAAGGTTAAATGGATTTTGGGAACTAATTTTTACTGCTGTTGATATGTGTTACAAAGAGATGTAAAAGAAATCCCATTATTTCAATTGCTGTGCATAATAGTATTTTCTTTGCATGATTTCAATTGATTTGTAGGTTTGATGTGCGCGTTCTTCCATTAAGTCTTCTACTAAACATCCCCTTTCAACAAAATTCTGCTCATAAGGTATAATAGCCTTAAAATATTATCAGAATGAAAAATAAAGTGAAATAAACGATGGAAAATAATCACTGAAAAAAGGCATACTTAAATGCAAAGAATATTTGCCAACATATTTGCAAAGCAAGCACTCCTATTTCTTTGTAAATTATAATAAGGTATTTATTCATGGGCATAGACTCTGCTCATGGCAATTATGTCAACATGGAAGGTACTTGTTATATTTTATTTTCATAACTTCTTAACACTTAAGCAAAACTATAAGTTATTTTAAGAACAATGAAATATTAAATCAAATGAAAGCATAGGCATAGTATTATTCTAATTACAGCAGTAACTTTTTGGTGTATTTCATACTGAGTTCAAGCCAATTTTTTCATGTAGATATAATTTAGGTTTTCTCTGGATTTACTAAACTGCAAAGAAATTATATTTATGGCAACTAGCTTTACAAATGTCAGTTGCTCAATTAAAATTTTATATATAAATTGCCTTTCCTTGCTCTCCCATATATTTTTTAAATTTCAGTCCATAAAATTATTTAATTTTTTAAAATGTGGAAGTCAGACTTAAGAGATACCTACTATTATAGATTAAAAATGATGATTCCATTGATTAAATCATACTAAGTATTTTATTTGTGTCAGGCCCCATAAAGGATGTATGATTTTACAAAAATGAAACAAAGGCACAAAGAAATAAATGGCTTACAACTTTTGCCTGACAGACCCAGCTGCTAATTAACATTGATAGTTTCAAGCAAGTCTGTTTGACCTCAAAGTAAAACCACCTAATCAGTTTGGTACATTCAGATGCTAGGTGTGAGACATTGGAAACTGAGACAGGGCAACTTGACCAACCCAAGCTAACACCACTAGTACATTGTGGAGGAAAATGTTGGGCTTAGGTCTTTTCAGCTCTGAAATCCACAAGATCCTTTTCATTGTGCTGTCTTCCCAAATGCAAAGTGCATCATTCACAGCAGGCAGCAAAGAGTGAGAGTTTGATCTCTTCTGCTCCCATTTGGACACCCTTAATTCTGCTCTCTGTTCTGGTTGCTATAGTAAGGACTTCTAGCACTGTGTTGAATAGAAGTGGAGATAGTGGGCAGCCTTGCCTCGTTCAGGTTCTAAGTGGGGATGCTTTCAAGTTTTCCCCATTCAGAATGATAGAGAAAAAATAATTTTAGGCTTCGTATGGAACCAGAAAAGACCCCGTATAGCAAAAGCAATCCTAGGCAATAAAAACAAAATGGGAGGTATCAATTTACCGGACTTCAAACTATAGTACAAGGCTATAGTAATTAAAACAGCTTGGCACAGGCAAAAGAACAGGGACATTGACCAGTGGAATAGAACTGAGAACCAAGATATAAAACCATTCTCATATAGCCATCTCATCTTTGACAAAGCAGACAAAAACATACACTGGGGAAAAGAATCCGTAATCAATAAATGGTGCTGGGAAAACTGGATAGCCACATGTAGAAGACTGAAAAGGACCCACACCTTTTTCACTTCTCACAAAAATCAACACACGCAGGGTAACAGACTTGAACGTTAGGTGTGAAACTATTAGAATTCTAGAGGAAAACATTGGAAATACTCTTCTAGACATTGGCCTAGGCAAAGAATTTATGAAGACGACCCCAAAGGCAATCACAGCAACAACAAAAATAAATAAATGGGACCTGATCAAATTAAAAAGCTTCTGCACAGCCAAAGAAACTGTCATGAGAGCAAACAGACAACCTACAGAATGGGAGAAAATTTTTGCAAGCTACACATCTGATAAAGGGCTGATAACTAGAATCTATTTAGAACTCAGGAAAATCATCAAGAAAAATAAAAAAACCTATCAAAAAATGGGCAAAGGACATGAACAGAAACTTCTCAAAAGAAGACAGAATAATGGCCAAGAAACATATGAAAAAATGCTCAACATCTCTAATCATCAGGGAAATGCAAATCAAAACCACAATGAGATATCACTTATCTCCAGTGAGAATGGCCTTTATCAAAAAGTCCCACAACAATAAATGTTGACATGGATGCGGAGAGATAGGAACACTCCTACACTGCTGGTGGGACTGCAAACTAGTTCAACCTCTGTGGAAAGCAATATGGAGATACCTTAAAGAGATACAAGTAGGTCTACCATTTGATCCAGCGATCCCATTACTGGGCATCTATCCAAAAGAACAAAAGACACTCTATAAAAAAGACACCTGCACTCGAATGTTTATAGCAGCACAATTCACAATTGCAAAGATGTGAAAACAAGTGGATTGATAAAATGTATATGTATACCATGGAGTACTATTCAACTATAAGAAACAATAGTGATATAGCACGTCTTGTTTTTTCCTGATTAGAGCTGGAACCCATTCTACTAAGTGAAGTATCCCAAGAATGGAAAAATAAGCACCACATGTACTCACCAGCAAATTGGTTTTAACTGATTAGCACTTAAGTGGACATATAGGAATAACATTTATTAGGCGTCAGGCAGGTGGGAGGGGGGAGGAGGGGATGGGTGTATACATATGTAATGAGTGTGATGGGCACCGTCTGGGGGATGGTCATGCTGGAAGCTCTGACTCCAGGGGGAGGGAAGGCAACACATGTAACTTAAACATGTGTACCCCCATAATATGCTGAAATAAAACAAAGTAAAAAGTACCTATAAAATACAGAACATATACTATATTTCAAAGCACATGAAATAAATACAAGCATTCCCTTATGTAAAAATAAAAAAAAAATCATACTTGAGGTAAAATCACTACTGTCATTCATGATATGAAATAGGAAACGTATAAGCCATGATCTGTGCACGCTGAGTGGAGGCAATATCCCTGCCTCTTGTAGAGACACAAGTGCACGACTGTCTGGCATGTGCAGGACACATCCTGCAGGGTGTGTCAGAGGTTAGCTTAGAGGAATTTCAGATAGCAAATTATAAAGAAATCAAAAGATTACTTGAAAAGGTCTGAACCTCTAATTTAGAACTATTTTTAGCAATTAACTGAAATGCAATAACCATGTATACATTATTTAACTACCTAAAATAGCTGTGTTAATACTATCTATCTACCTAACTACGTAACCTCCTACTTCTACACATTTTTGTAGATAATTAGTGAAGATTGTGAGCGCGAATGCTGTGCACCTACTACCTGGTTTCTCCAGATCATATCTCTTCCTGGTGTGCTGAATATTATGGCTACCAAGCCCAATTTAACCTCTCACAATTTTTGTGCTCCAGGGAAATGACAGCTATACCTAACTTTCATTTACTATGACAAATTCAATTTTTGATCTTAAATTTTTCTAGCCAGAAATCATAAATGTAGTTCTTGACATAATAGCTTGTTATTTATTTGTATGAATAAAAAGAACGTTCATGGAAATACCAGAAAACTAATCAATAATCCATCGATGTGGTAAAATGTGATTAAAAATAATGAAACACTTCTGCTGACATTCAGTTTGCTTCTCTTTTATAGTGATATACAACCAATAAAAATACCATGAATTCTACTGGCTCTGAAGAATACAATGGGGATATTAATAGAGTACAAGGAATCAGGAAATAGAAAACAGATAAGTGTCGTGGTCCTTCATTGATAAGCTGTGTGACTTCGTTAAGACCTTTTTAGCTCCTTTAAAGCTTTGGATATTAAAATTCGAAATGGTAATGAAGGGTAGAAGGACTCTGAAAATAAATCAGGATAGACAATGAGTACTCTGCAGTGGCATTTTATAAATAAAGCTTCAGGTTGCCTAGGGAATAAGAACCAGGTAGCCTTTCTATTCTTGCTTCACCTACATCTTATTAAGGGACACAAAACATGTCATTGTTCTTTCCCTATGATATAGTTCCTCTGAATAGGAGAGCAAAATTAATGGAACTGATCTTCCTCATAATCCTCTTGTAAAGACTTATAAATTACGTTTTATAAAATACTGGCAAGAATAAGGTAGCATTCTTATTAATTATAAATGTGCATTTTAGAGGTCATGCTCAATAAAATGATTCCTTCATGTTTAACATAAAACTAATACAAAAGCTGTAGGCTGAGCATATATGTATTAGCACCTATATGAAATTGTGTCATACATATAGGAGAAATGGTTGGGTCACTGTAGTTTCATGGTTATATTTATAAAGTAATTTTGGGAGAAAGTTGGATAGTCCTAATGTGTTAGTACCCTCTAGTTATTTGTGTGGCTTTGGGCACCTCTGTCCGCATGTCTATTGGATGATTTGTGGCGCTGCCTAGGTTTCCCTTGCAAGACCAGGAATTCGCTTCCTCAGCTCCTAGGGCTGAGGGAGCCCACAGCTGGGTCCTTCTAAACATCTGTGATACACTATGGCAAATATCTTCTCTCAGTGTATCAATAGCCTATATTTTTCAATGGTGTATTTCATTGTACGGATTATTTTAGTTTTCTTATTGTGTAACTTATTGGTCATGTATTAGAGGGATTATCTTTAGGTATGTTATTTGACAAAATACATATGCATGCTTTCTGTTTTTCTGATGCTTTTATTACTGTTTCTTTTTTTTATCCATTAGAAAATGAAAATTTTATCTTAAATTATGTGAGATGATCTATAATTTTTAAATGAATAGCTAGTTTTTCCCAATCATTTCTCAAACGATTTATTTTATTCTGCACATATCTGAAATGCCTTCTCCATCCTAGTGCTGGCATTATCTGTTAGTTTGTTGGCTTTCATTTGTTTCACTATTTTGTTTCCTCCCATAATAATATCCCTCCATCGTTTCCTCCTTCCTTACCTTTATAACTGTTTCTCAGATATTAATATCTGGATTATACAAGCTTCATAAAACAAGTACAGAAATGTTACTTCCTCCTTGATTTTCTCTAAGAATTTGTGTGATGCTGGAATTTGCATTCTAAATGTTTGATAAAAGTTATTTTTTTAGGCCAGCTTGGCTTGGAGTTTTTGTTGTAGGAAGAATTTTAATTATGGATTAATTTTTTTCAACAGATATTAGGTTTCTAGATCTTTCTGATTTTACTTTTATCAGCTTTTGTAAGTTGTGTTTGTCACTGAAAGCTTCTTCATAATAGTCCCAAATTATTAATATGTGTAATATGAGTATGTAAATATAGATGCTCAATATTCTTTTTCTGATATGAGTAATGTGTATTTACTCTTTTATTCTTTATAATTCTTGCTACAAATTTCTCTATTATATTATGCACTGTTTGGGCTGCATCATACAAATTTTTCTATGTCCTATTTTTGGCTAAAATTGGTATGATGTATTTTTTACTTTGCTTTCTCTTTTTCCATTGCCTATTTGAAAGGTATTGCATAATTTCTAAATGTGGGATACTTTTAAGATATCTTTTTAATGATTAATTCCTGGTTTATTTCCCCTGTAATCAGACAACATACTCTGCATTACTTAATTCTTGGACTTTTTTTGTGGGGCGCAGCATATAGTCTCTGGTAGTCAGTGCTCCATTTGCAGTTGAAAGTAGTATGTCCTGGAAATTTAGAATATAATGCTCTTTTAATGTCAAGTAGGTTAACTTGATTAATCATGTTCCTATTTTCTGCACGTTTGCTCTTTATTTCTGCTTCATTTATCAGTTGTTGAGATACGTACATGAAAATTCACGATGCGGGTATGTCTATTTTTGTATGTTCATTCTGACCATTTTTCCTGGAAAATTTGAAGATATTATTTTCAGATGTTAAGATTCAGGGATTATATATTCTTCTGTTGAATTTTCCCTTCCATTATAATTTCTGTGTCTTTATATCTAATACTTTTATTTTTGAAGTCTACTGTGCCCAATTTTTAATAAAGTTGCAAGAACATCTTTTGAATAGTGTTTGCACGATATATTTTTACATACTTTTACTTCAGTTATTTGCTTCCTCTATCTTGCGTTTCTTTTGAACAACTGACAATTGTTTCTTTTTTTCTTTGATATTGAGCCTGACACTCTTTATCTTTTAATTGGGGTGATTAATTCATATACATTTAATATGAATTGATACAGATTGGTTTTAAGTGTACCATATTTTCATCGATTTTTAAAACTTTCTCATCTCTTTTTAAAATTGTTCCTTTTCTGATTTCTTCCCAAAGAAGAAGCAAATTTTCACTAAATTGTTTCATTTTATCTCCTCATTTAGGTTACTACTTATATTATGGCTTCATGAGAATTTCATATATACTAACATGTTTGATTCAGTAGAATTTTCTTTCAATTGATACTTTAATCATTTTCCAAATAAATCAAGAAACTCGTAATAGTTTACCTCCATCTAGTATCACCCCTGCTTTTCCTTACTCTCAGATTTTATTATTATTTAGGTAATAAAGCCCAAAGACATAGCTGTTACTGTTGCTTTAGCTTTTCAAAACCGCCGGGCTCCCTGCCGCCTCCGAGCGCAGCTCCTTCCGCTGAGGTCCGACCGCCATCGGAATCTCGCGCTGAAGGAGATTCCGGGACATGTGATTTCCGGTTCAGGGAAGTCACTGATGGCACAGCCCAGCAAGCTCCAACCTCTGGCAACAGGACATCCACGTTCCTGGGTCAAGAGCTTTAACCTTCAAGCGACGACAAAAGCGAGAGCGTGCTCGGGACGCCGCTCCTCGCGCGGCAGACACTGGCGTCCTCCCGGACGGGGGCGTCCCGCCGGACGGAGGCGAACTTCCGGACGGGAGCGAACTTCCGGATGGGGGCGAACTTCCGGACCGGGGCGAACTTCCAGACCGGGGGCGTCCCGCCGGCCGGGGCGCCGCGGTTCTGTGGCGGCGTTCGGGGCGCTCCGCCAGCCCAGCCGTCTGACATTTCACAGCGGGTATACTGAGGCACCAGGCAAACCATTTTAACAGATGTGAGGTTAAAAACGAGGGGCAAAGGAGGGAAAGATGCAGGGAGAGGAGTGGGCGCACGCACACGTATCCACATTAGAATGAGGAGGAAGCACTCGTGAGCACGATAGCTCTCTTTTCTGCAACTGCTGCACGGGTGAGGCCAGCACTTCTAGTCCCCTCCGCCATCCCTGGGCCCTGCACCCGGAAGCCCGTCAGCGGATGGCCGCTGTCCGGAGTTTCCGGAGCCGTCGCCGCCAGTGGTGAGTGTGCGCGCCGGAAGTTCCGCGGCGCTGGGCGGTCATCACTGCACCCGTCAGAGACCTGAGAGAACTGGAAGGGTTTCCTGCGCTCCCGACGAGTCCTTCGCGCCCCGTCGCACAGCGGGGCCCGCTCCCTCCGACTGCAGGGACGGCCACGCCCGCCAACGTCGCGCCTCCCTCCGCCGCTTCATTTCACTGGTCTGGGAAGCCCCATGCGACCAGGACCACCCTGAGCTTTTAATGTAATGAGCTCTTATTGTGTTTTCTGATCAAAGTCTTTAATTTTGGGGAGCAAAGACCTCTAAATTAGAAGGGCCCCACATTATAAAGATGGGAAGCGCGTTCCGCTGCTAGATCATTTGCGTGGTGATAAGAGAGACCACTCTGAATTCCGTGTCTTAACTCACCGTAAACCCTGGCTGTGGGGAAATGAGCACCATATCCTCAGTACTGATCCCGTCTCACACAGTGTGACCAACCAACTGGTGTTATTACTGAGACTTTAATCAGACGAATAAATGATCACGTGAACTAACAAATAAGGATATCTGAATGAAGCATGGTTTAGTTAATAATAACTTATCGATTTTGGTTTATTAATTGTAACAAATGTACCCTATTTATCTAAGATGGCAATAACAGGAGAAATTAGATGTCAGAACTGTCTTACTATCTCCCAATTTCTCTATAAATGTAAAACCTATCTAAAAGTAAATTATATTTAAAAAGTCATCATATATTAAAGGAGAAAAAAACGAAACAGAACCCATTCCACTGTTCTGTTGGGTTAGCTGTGTTAGATGGTAAAGAATATGGTTAAAACCAGTAGATCCATGAACATGTGCTCGTGCTGTACTTCATTTGCTGTAAAATCACTTCCATGTTCAGAATCAATGTAGTGTGGATTACAATGACACTGAGTAATGTGTTAGGTAAAGTCACAGATGGGGATTTTGGCAGAGGCACTCTGATCAGGGAAGGAAGGCTTGGCCATATCCAGAGTAAGTGCCTATTTCAGTGGAAACAAGGCCCTGACCTGTTCATAACAGGCAGTGGCCCATTGTAGTCAGCATGCCAAGTGGCTGGATTTCCTGCTCAGAGAATTATGCCATTGAAGGCCTGTGGTCTTGCTTTTGGTAAGCTAAGCAATACACAGCAATAACCAGATTGTCTTTTGTGAGTGGAAGTCCACATTGCAGAGCCCATTTGTATGTCTATTCTGTTCCAGGCACAATTTGCTAATGGACTATTGGCCAAGTGTAGGGGCATGTGAGGGAAGAAGCCGCCTGGCATCCACTTAACAGCTCATCCTGTCCACTTGACTATCTGTGCACTCTGCAACTATGCATGCTCTGTAGTGAGTATTTACATAGTATTAATACACACGTATTTTCACTCTGCGCCTATTTGGAAAGGTCATCCATACTTTTCCCCAAGACCTCTTTTTCACCAATGTTCCAATTATGTTCCCTCAAAGTTCCTGATCATTGAGCCAGACAGTGACCCATTGTGCATGAATCAGTGAGGATACATATGACTCTCTCTCTTCCCCTGCAAAAAGAATGATCAGATACCCTGCTCAAAATTGTACACACAGGTTGGGGATGGGGAGTGACATTTCCCTTCATCACTGCCCTTCAGAATCACACTTGAGTGGGCCCATGGACTTCTGGATGCTGTGGTTGGATAGTAACAGCATACTATAAATTACTGTAAAACCCACTCTGGAAACCATGAGAAGTTTTCTCATCCTCAGTCAACAGTTCGTAGAGTACCTGTAGATGCAGGCTGTGAGAAAGAAAGCAACGCACCAGGAGTGGATGCTATGGGAATCTGAGTCATTTCATTGTGGAATTTGCTTGTGCTTAATCTCAGCCGTAAACTCCACTTGACTGATGGAATGTTGGGTGAGTCAGACACCTGCTATTCATGACGGGCTGCTGAGGATTCGCAGCAACAAGGTGGCCCATGGCCAGGCATTTGGCCTCTAACAGGCCCAAGAATAAATCAGAAATTGTTTTTCAAATTGAGAATACTTCATTGCAGAGGATAGAATAGTTTTTCTCCAATTTTAAACAAGACAAATATTTTATGCTAACAAAAAAACAGATAAAATATAGGAAATTTTGCAAAACTTTAACTATAATTGAATTACATTGGAAGAGGAGGATTTACAGCCGTTACGAGTTGTGGAATGAGGGAATACAAAATTTGATGGGAAGACAATTATTCAAAAATTATGTGCACCTTTAGATGAAAAAAGCCCACTGAGTGCCATATAGAAAGTATGTAAAAAAGATATTCCATATTCCATTTGATAAATATTTACTAAATATGGACTATTTTTCAGGCACTGTGAAAATACAACTTTGATCAAAATAATGGATATTGTCTCTACCTTTAAAGAGCTTATATTCTAGTCAAGGAGGTAGGAATAATCAAAGACATGCACCTAAGCACATATAGATGAAACATTAGGAAAGCTTAAATACCAAAACAAATAAAGAGATCACAGAAATGAACAATAATAAAAATTTCCTAAAATACTTATGTCAAAATATTTATACTAGCACTATGAATATCACTATTATCATTAAAGCAAAAATAATTTAGATTTCTAAATTTGTCTAGTGTTTATTTATGAATCTTTGAAGTTTTATTAAGTATTGCTCCAGTTTTCTTGGCTACATAGCATACAGAACAAATTACAAACGAAAGCAATTTTGGTGGGTGTAAAACCACCACTTATTCTTACAGATTCTACGAGTCAAGGATTTGGACAGGGCATAGTAGGAATGGTTTGCTTCTTCTAAATAATATTTAGGTCCTCAGGTGGAAGTGTCAAGCCTGGGGACCAGACGTAGTTGAAAATTCATCCACTCACGTACCAGTGGTGGTGCTGGCTGGCAGCTGAGACGTCTGCGGGCTGTCTCTAAACACTGCATTTAGCTGCCCCGGCAGCCCCAGCTTCCTCACAGGATGTTGGAACATCCCTAGAGTTACATCTTTCTAGTATTATCGAAGTGACATCAGTCAACTGCTTAACAACGTCCTCACCCTTGAATGGCAGCCCTGGGCCAACACTGATGTCCATGATTAGGCTTGCTGAAGAACACACGGCACAGTCAAAAATAAAGTGTGAAATGATAGAACAGTGGGTCAAAAAATGCCTTATATGGCCATAGGCATACGTTTTGAGCACTAGTATGTTCTGTGTCACCTAGTCGGGTGATTTAATCAACAGACTGAAAAGATCCTATTACCTTCTGACCTATTACATAACAGTCTATATTTGCCACTGATTTTGGAAGCACATATATGAGAAATACAGGAGACAGCAGGGAGGGTGGTTGAGAACCTATATAATTTGTATCGGATATCTTTTGCAAGTTCTTTCTTTAATGGGTCAATCATGCACTGAAATGAGAACAACCTCCAGCCTGTGCCAAGTTAGTATTCCCACCAGAATTCAGAAGACCAGCCTTTGTGCTTTCGTTTAAAACCCCCCTCCCCTGACTCCAACTCACTTAGTCCTGTGACTTCTAATTGCTGTTTGTTCTCTCCAAGTAACTCGTATTTCCTTGATCTAAGACAGGAATGCTGGTTGCATAGGACTTTGGCATTGTTCCAATATCGTGTGTCTTACTTCACTTTAATTTAAAAAAATTATACCTTTATAAAGCATTTCTGGAAAAAAATGGTAAATCTATTATCTTGGTATGGAAAAATAGCTCAAAGTGCTTCTAAATCTTTCTCTCATTTTCAAGGTTATGTGGTTGCATTTTAACCATCATATAAAGAGTATATTGAAATGCAAAATGATACTCTATTAGCTCTACTTTTGCTTTTTAAAAAATATCGTTTCTCCTCAAAGGAGAGAAATGCAATGTTTTTTATTTTTTTTATCAAAGACACATTAAACTAATACCACTTCCTCTGAAAAATAATCATTTTATTCTCTGTACTCCAATTCCCAAATTCCATTTTTACAAGTATTATTTACCAACACGAAGTAATAATGGTTAAAAAAAATTTCAAGCACGTGCTAACAATGACAGAGTTTATTTACCACATAAAATAAACTTTATCCATTTTCTAAGACATCCCATGTCCAAATTGTGTTCTTCAACCACTTTATTAAACTAACTCAGAAGACTCCTAAAGTCACTTTGAAATAATAAAATTTAGCATTTATTAATAACTAGACAGAATATGCCAGAACATATCATGATTTTTTTAATTTAATCTATGTGACACTCCTTTGAGATGGGTGCTGTTACTGTACACAGATCAGGAAAGCGCCTAAGGCACTGGTCCAAACCCCACACATTTTACGGAATAGTCTAAACCTGAGGTTCAGATCTTTGCACAGCATGGATTGCCTCTCAGAACAGGAAACTAAGGTGTGAGGAGGTCACATAAAGTACCCCAGCTTATATTAGTAGCTATTGGCCCTTCTGGGCATGAGACTATCACTCTATTGTTCAATCTCTTTCCTCAAAAAAGTGAAGGTTCTAAAATTGATGATATTGTCTTCTTTGACTATTCTGGAAAAGCATTGGCTTACTCTGTCTTCATCCACAAATGTTAAAAGGGACAATGATAAGCTCCACAATTAAACATTTTTAGGAACATAAAGTAAAAATGAAACAGATTAGGATTTAAGCCCTTGCTCTATTATTCACTGTCTGAGTTTCAGATACCCTATTTTTATAGGTTTCAGACCCTCCCACCATATATAAAATCTGAATAAAAAATATCAACCTTGAAGAATTTATGTGACTATTAAAGGAAATAATATTGGCAAAGCACTTAGCTCAGGGCCCAGAATAGAGCAAGCACACAATGAATGTTAGCTATTGTTATTGTTATGCAGGAAAGAGTGGAGACCTAGATGGATATATTTTCTTTATTTTGAGACAGTGTTGAAAAGTGGGCAAAACATTATATACGTGGTCAAGACAATTTCCATGTTAATGAATGACCAGTTTCTTTATTATGTGAAAATATACAAGCCTAGTCTTTATCATCTGTTCCCCAAGAAGTGCTTAATTTTTTTTCTGCTGTCAGAAGTGAATTAAGATTGAAGTCTAAAAATGAATGCCATGATAATTTTTCCTCAACCCTGAGTCAGATGCTCTCAATTCACTAAGAAGTGATTTAAAATATTACAAAGAAGTGGAATGTGTCCTCGTTTGAAAAATATCAGTAAATGGATTGAAATAACTCAGGTTGAAACCAGATGATATAATGATAGTCATTTTCTTTCTGCTTTGAGAATTCGTTCCAATATAAATCGTTGTCCTTCCTATTTGAGCAATAACACTATTGACTGCAATTATTTTCTGTGTGGGGGTGTTTACTGAAAAGACTTATGTGAGATGATTATTTTGCTTCATACTGTGCACACTTGAAAAGAGATCTTTGATTCCCCAAAACAGCTATTTGTTACACCGTCAGTTTTGTATTCCTTCATCTTAAACTCATAATCTGACTGAAAGATTTATGCACAGAAACGTATCTCCAGCCAGTTCTGACTGCAGCATTCTAGTCCCAGGGATCACTACCAGGAGCGTCACAGAAAGCCAGGCATTGCAGCTTGGTCCTCCCTAGACGGCACTGTTGTCCAGGAGAGCATCAGCAAACGCTTTCAGTAGATACATTGCTTGTTGCGCTCTTTGTCCACATGTAATCTGAAATATTTGTGACAGGCATATATCCAACATCGCCAGGTTAGCTCTGTGTCACTAGCAGTGACTGCTGACCCAGACATTTCTTTTACCATTTAGTGTATTTAAAAGTAAGGTACAAGGTGAAATCATCAGAAATAGCAAAGGAAGGCCACAGATGTTCTTATCCGTTGTAAAAACAAAGACTGTCCTGAAAAACTTTTCAAAATCAAATATTTTTAGAACTCCAAAAATAATCCAAAACTTGCAACAATCTGAGGTGTGTTTTTTAAGAAAAATGGCTGAGGCTTGGTAAGAACAGTGGGATTCATGGCATTTTAACTTGCCTCATTGTTGTCCCCTTCTCTTGAGTTCTGCAGGAGCCTGGAAAACCAACACGTCTGCAAATCAAGGTGGAAATCATCATCCTAGGAAAAACTGGGGCAGGTAGGTGTGTTTAGAGCTCCCTGAAAGTATGATTTCCAGAGAGTCCTTATTATTTGACTTGTCTGACAATTCCCTAGAAGCCTCTACTTGCAAGGCTGACTCAGAGCACACTCAGTGACAATCTTTCTCCTGAGGGTATTTGTTAAAATTAGTAATAATAATAGCAATTATCTAGCACAACAGCTGCTTGAAGCAGAAATAACAGTTTAGGAAAACAAAAAGCTTACCACAATTCTTAAAACAAACAGAATGGGAGCAGGGGATTTGAAAATATCAGACATATTCCTGGGAATAGAGAAGAGCACACACATATGCAGGATTGAGTACATGTGTGTGGGACTATGCAAATGTCCCAGGTAGATTTGAGAAATTCCTGACCCCTCATGTGTGACAGATGTGGAGGCTCTGCATAAGCAGGAAGTGATGGCTAAGTCAGAGTTGCAAAGTGCCTGCTGAGCATTGACACCATGCTCCAACATGCACCCAGAGTTCCTTGATAAAGTCTTAAGAGATTATTGCTTACAGATATTTAAAGAAATTTCTAACCAATGATTAGTTAACTTCCACAATAGCTGAACAAATAGCAGTAAAAGTTTTTGCAGGGAAGACATTTCCACAACCAGCAGGATGCAGAAAATGCTTTCCAAAAGTTCGTCAAATCCTGAAGCATGGATTTTTACGCTACAGAAATAAACAAACTTATTTCTCACTGACAAAACTGTGTTGATTGTAATGGTTCCCATTTTGATTAATAAAGATGTGTTTGAGCCTAGTTATAATAATTTAAAATTTACAGTCCACCACCACAATTACTTTTATACCAATCTCATACATTGTTTGAAAATATATATTTCTCTCAAAGTCCAGTATAAATACCACACATGAGATTTTCATAAATCAGACACAATGATTTGTCAGAGCTGCTAATCATCATCTTGTATTCATACTTTCCTTCACTAACTCTGCTCCTCCCAGGCACATCTGTTTTCTTTATTGCTGTATCCACGGACAGTGTTTGTTAATACAATAGCTAAATTGCAGCAATTAGCAGGCGATGTCTGAATTGGAAGAAAAGGAGTATTAGTACCTGAAGGGTCAAAAGAGGATGACTTAGGATAATGAATTTTAGGTTGTGTTTCAATATATTGAACAAGTCTAGAAAAGACTTAAGAGCTGACAACTCTTTCTTAAGTTCATAGGTCTAAAGTTTTAGTTTAGTGATTCCTGAATATAATGGCACTCATCAAGCCAATTGGAATAAAGAGTCTGAGACAAAAACAACAAAATAAAATATACTTCAAGGAGCAAGTCATAAAAAATACTGAATGCAACTAATATTTACTGAGTGCTTATTTTGAACAAGGCATTATACTATATGATCTCCATACATTTACTATTTAATTTTTACAGCAACTGTATGGGATAGGTTTTTGTTTTTAATCTCTATTTTGCACATAAGAAAGCCAAAGTAGAGAGAGTTTCAGAAGGTCTAATTTTACAAAGCTAGGAAGTGGAGAAGCTAAGGCTGGAACATGAAAACCTGACTTTAGGCTAAATGCTCTCAATATCCACCCCATTCTTGGACGTGTCTAAAGATGGCTGTGATCATTTGAAGGGAAAGAGAAGCAACATGAAATCAAATGTACGGTAAACAAACATTGTTTACCAGTACATAGGAAATTGAAGTCTACAATGATGATTTGTAAGTTTGAGTTTGTACTGCTACGTGGTTTAGAGGCCAGACAACAAAAGAATACCAGCATCCTAACAGTGCCTGGGTCTTAAAGGTAGTTTATTGTACTATAAAAATGGAACCCAAAATATTTTAAAAGTTATAGTGTAATTCAATCTAAGAGACCTATGGCTGATGTGTCACCAAGAATATTTACCCTGTCTTCTAGGCCACAGTCATTTTAAGTGGAAATTTATAAAATGGAGCTCTTCATATTGATTTATAGGCAAGTGATAACAAAGAGTTGCAGTTATGAAAATATTTTCCTGAGTTCAGAAATGACTAGGAATACATGAAGTGAAACAAAAAGGGTACCGTGTCAGTAGGGCTCGGTGGAGAAACAGACTAACCAGAGACATGTCTAGATATACATTTATATGAGAGATCTATGTGGAGGAATCAGCTCACATGACTGAAGGAGTTGCCACGTTTGAAATCAGTAGAGGCTGGAAACTCAGGCAGGATTAGTGATGCCATCAAGATGCAGAATTTCTTCTTTGGGAAACCTCAGTGTTTGCTTCTAAGGCCTTTACATTTTCAAGGATAATTTCCTTTAAAGTCAACTTATTGTGTCTATTAATCATACCTACAAAGCACCTCCACAGCAACACCTAGATTAATTTTTCATTAAATAGCTAGTGATATAGCCTGGCAAAGCCAACACATGAAACTAACCATAACAAGTTCCAAAACCACAACACAGCCAATGGATTAGTGACTGAACTTTAGGGCAAATAAGTAACAAACGCCTGTGATGGTCTAAACATCTCCCAAAAAGGTGACAGGAATAGGAAATAAACAAGTTACCAAAGAATAAAATGAGAACTCACACTGAGCCTTGAGCAATGAGTGGAGGGAAGTGTAAAACAGAATTAATTACTGAAAGAAAGGACTGGAAACTAACAGGAAATTTTATATGTCACTTAGGGAGAGATTCTATACTTAAGCATTTGATGAATGTGAGTTGCTCCTGCATGAGACCACAGCCTGTCAAATATCTAGCGACTTAGTCTTTTTCTTATATGAGAAGAATTTTAATGATATGTAATGCTCATAATTTACATTCACCTCATAAAAATAACTACAGTAATCTTACACTCACATACAAAAATTATGACATTCACAGTTATCTATAAGATTAAAGACATACAGATACTTTTGGGGTAGAAAACGAAGGAAAAAAGGTTCAAGGATCTAATTTTTGTTAGGAAAAATCTACACTACCAACCTGCTAATGACAAGATATTCGTAGATTTCTTGTGTGTGTGTGTGTGTAGATCTCAGTGGAAATATTTTAATATTAGCATTATATAAAAATTTCCAATAAGAAATTGGCAAAAAATTAAATTCACAAGAAATATATGAGCAAAAGATTCAAGATCAAATTACCTGGTCACCATCCCCAATTTATCACGTCCTATCTCTGTGACCCTGGGTGAATTACTCAGTAATTCTGCACTGCAGTTTTCTTATCTGTTGCTTTGGGATAACAGTGCCTACTTCATAAGGTAGCTATACGGATGCAGTGAGTTTACACCTAATGCAATTTAGAACTCCCCGATGCACTGTCTGTGCTGTGTGAGCATCGGTGATTATTATTAATCTGGAATAGCATTAAAACGTGTATTTGATAAACCATATGTTTAAAAAAGAGGAGACATGCTGTGAAAACTAAAAAAGTGAATGTATCCTTAAATGAATTGCAAATATAGTGAAATCAATTAATGAGAATATTTTACAATTAAGCCAGTAGAGCAAAATGGGCTACATTTACTTTTTCCTTCCCTTTCTTCCTTCCTGCTTTGGCTGTCCCGTGGCCCTGGGGACATCTCCCACGTCTCTGACAGGCTTCCCTGAGCTGACCCAACTGCCACCCCTTCCTGAGCCCGTGCACCTTTTGTGAGTCCTTAGAGAAAGGTGGTGCAGTGCCCCAGGACCCCGGGGCCTCCCCTCCACCCTGCCCAGCCATGGCACCCCACCCATACGCCTAAGTCCCCTGCTTGGTCCGTGCTGAACTGTGGCCTTCACCCCACTGCCTGGCCCTGCGCCAGTGTCGGGTCGTGGACACCGGGCTTACTGGTGTTGCGTGCACTGACCCTGTAGACCAAGTTAGGGAGAACCGTCATTTTAACAGTGTAGAATCTTCCTGTGCAGGAACACGGAATCTCTCTCCATTTGTTTAGTTCGCTGTTGATTTCTTTTATTAGGGCGCATAATTTTCGTCATATAAATCTTGGACATATTTTGTAGGTTTTATACTTACTTTTTTTGGTGCTAATGTAAATTGTGCTGTGTTTGTCATTTTCAAATTTCCATTGTTCATTACTGGTGTGCATGAAATTGTTTGACTTTTTATGTTGACCTTGTATCCTGCAATCTTGCTGCAATTGCTCATCAGACCCAAGAGTTTCTGGAATCTGTGGGCTTCTCTGCGTGGACAGTGATAGCACTGTGAACAGAAATAGCTTTACATCTTTGCTCCCTACCCGAGCCCCTTTCTCTCCTCTCCTTGTCATGCTGCATTATCAGGGTGTTCCAGGGCAATGCGAGTAGGAGGGGTGAGGGGGGCTTGTTTGTCTCATCCGATCTTAAGGAGATACTATCCTGCTTTCACCTAATTAAGTGTGATCTTAACTGTAGGCTTTTGTAGTTGTCCTTTTTCAAGATAAGAAAGTTTCCTTCTATTCTTAGTTTAATGAGAGAAATAATAAATTTTGAGGACAGAAATAAAGCAGGGTAAGAGGAGAAAATAAATCAACAAGGAGTGTTTTTGTTTTAGTTAGTATGTTCAGGAAATCCTCTCTAAGATATAAAATTTGAAACCCAGATGAAATGAGACAGCTTAGCATGACCAGATATGGAAGAAGAGGATTCTAGGAAAAGGGAAGTGGAAATATAAAAAATCCTTAAGTGCAGTAAACTTAGTTGGGTATTGAGAAAACTTTATTTTATTTTCTTCTATATTAATTGTTTTTTTTTTTTTTTATATGCGATCTTTGTTGGGTTTGGTGCCCCGCTTATGTGTTGTTTGCTTCCTACAGACACTGGTCAGGCATGATCATTTAGATTCTCAGGTGAAGCTCTAGAATCTAAATTTTACCTGTAATCTAAACTCTGTATAGAACAATGTTGATATCTCGGCATAATTACGACATCCAAATGAAAAGTTTTTGTCTTATGTAATACGTGCAGAGCCTTGGTGTCCTTGTTGAACTCTGGTGATGGCATGGGGGTGGATTTGCAGGCCTGGCCGTTGTCCACAGTGGGATGGTATCTTTGGTACTGGCATGCCCCTCATAGCCATACAATAGGTAGAGCACTGTCTAGCTCCTGTGATATAAAAAATAGACACAAACACAAATGGAAGGCTCCAGGATTAGAACTCCAACTTCGAGTGTACTTTCTGGTTTCTTAACTGCAGAGATTAAAAATTCTTTTTTGTTTTAGATTTCTATTAGTTTCCTACTATTATTTTAACAAATTACCGCAAATTCAGTGGCTGAAAACAACTTTATTATCTTTTACAGTCTTACAGTCCTGAAGGTCAGAAGTCTGAGACAGAGTCACAGAGCAAAGTCCAGGTGTTGGCAGAGCTCTGGGGACCATCTATTCCTGCCCCTTCCAGCTTCCGGGGCCGCCTGGGCTCACGCTCCGGTCACTCTTACATCTCCTTTGACTCCTTTGCCTTCATCCTTTCATCGTAAGACCACATAATTATACTGGGCCCACGTGGATAATCCAGGCTATTACTGTGTCTCCCTGAAAACAAGACAGGGTCTTATATTTATTTTTTCCTCAAGAAGACACCCTAGGGCTGATTTTCAGGGGGTGTGTTATTTTCCCCCCAAAGCCTCAGCTTGCAGCACGCACAGGGTGGCCGGGACCTGACGGGGAGCCAACCTTGGTGATGGGGCTGCCCGCACCATCCGGTCACCTCTGGGATAGTAGCTGTCACGACGGGCAGACGAGAAGGGCTGCTCGTCTTCTTTCCCGCTCCTGGAGGAAACGCACGGGTTGTGCTGATGCCCTGTGAAGCCACGCCCGTCACTAGGTCTTATTTTCGGAGTAGGGCTTCTCTTGAGCAAATGCTTAGAAATCCTGCTAGGGCTTATTTTATGGGTAGGTTTTATTTGCAGGGAAACACGGTTTTCCTGTCGTTGGGCCTGCCACAAGACTGGACGTACTTTAATTTGCCTTTTCATGTATTAGCTGCTGGTCAGTGGGGGCCAGCTGGCTCCTGCCTGCTCCCCTCCTCTCTGCTGCTGCTTCCTGCCTGGGTACTATTTCCAGACTCTACTTGAATGTGAACACACTTTCATGTCCTTTCTTTCTCGCCTGCTTTATTGGGTCCATTAATTCCTCACTGGTGACACTTCTTTTAGTTTTAAAATGGTGAAATAAATTAAATTTTATTTTTATATGTAGCCATTTATTCCAACAGAACTTCAAGAGAGAGAGGTGCTAAAAATATGTATCTCATAAACTATATTGAGTAGGAAGATAGTATATTTGATATGGAAAAAAGAGAGCTTTATCCAAAAATTTCTCCGTTTCCATGAATACAACATTGAAAGCTATTAAATAGACTACGCAAAAGCTTTATTTCAGAACTAGGAAAGGATTAACTTGTTTTTTATTATGAGTATTTCTGAAAATCAATCTTTCATTAGATAATAGTTATAACTTAAGTTCTAGTAATTTAATAGATGGCTTTAAATGAATGTATTAGTTTCCATATAGCATTCGCTATTTATGCTTCGGAACTAAAACTTTAAAGAAGATTTATTCTTTAGGGATACACTGCTATAATCTCTGATGCCTGTGCACGTCACATACACATAAACACACCCGCACACATGCACCCTTCAGAGAACTCTATCATTTATATATGGTTTCAAGGATGATCTTTTATTTTTATTACCTATAGAGTTCAATTACCCTAAATGAAGTCTATAACTCTCCATAGCATGGACAGGCTTATCTCTATAAAACATTTTGTAGGTCTATTAATTTAAACAGCTGCCAGAGACTGACAGTTAGGAATTATTTTTCAAGAGCATTCTTTATTGCTTCAACTTTTTGCCATTGTGTCTCAAAGGAATAAAATCACAAATAATCAAGGATGACCCAGTGCAGTATCAATACCTTTACAACATTTTTCATGTATTTTTACTGTGAGAATCTGTATCTTACCTTACCATAACACTTTTTGAAGTGTGGTAAATACAGCTGCTATTGTTTTCATCAATTCTTGTTACTTTTTTCATTTTTTTTTTGACAGGAAAATATGTATTTATTATTGGAAACTCTTTCCCTTGTGGATGACTTGAAAATATCCTATTTTCACACTATCCACAAGATAGGCATATGACCCAACCCTGGCCACTTGGATGTCTCTGTAATGCTGGACTCAGTAATTGGTTTGATATTCATCATATAACCAAGGGAGGAAAATTGGTGTCAATACCTATGGCTCCTGTGGGATAATAAGAAAAATGTGACTAGAAAGATAATATGAGCCTATAGGAACTATTGTCTTCTTTTTTTTCTGCCAGAGCTTATTTGAGAATAAATCCAGTACAAAATGCAGAGTGAATAAATAAAGAGATTCAGATTCCTGGTTATATTATTTGAAACCCTAAATCCATCTATTCCTGAAAACTCCCAACTTGAACTTCCTGATTTAATGATTCGATAAATTCCTTTTTTGTGAGCTAGTTTGAAGATGAATTTCTCTCATTTGCATCTGAAATAGAATTGTCTAACAGAATGGATAGTAGTAGTTGCGGTTACAGGATTGACGCTAATATTGGGAATGACCTGGGTGGAAACGTTCCAGATTCCCATATCCTGGCTACGAGGTGCTCATCATTTTCAGGTGGTGGCAAAGTGGCTGGTAAAGCTGCTGTCTAGTGGTTGCTGGCACTGAGGCTACTTACACACCCACCTAGAGGTTTAGAGGGTCGGGGCAAGGGGCAGATTACTCTAGTGATCTTCGAAGCAGAATAGTCGACACTGAACTGAACACAAAGCTAAGGAGCATGCACCCGGTGCAATGCAGCAAGGCGCACTGCTAAGAGGGGGAACCCTCAGGGACTGCATCCACGTCTGTGCCTGAGCTCAGTCTTCAGTATCAGTGTGGTTGTTTCAAATAAGAAACCTGAAAGCAGGGACAAAACAAAGATTCGACAACCATGGAATACTCAAACTTAAAACCAATTTCACCCCTTAAATTTCCCTAGTTTAAATAATTTTCAATAGTTAATAATTCAACATGAAATGTTTTAGCATCTTAATTACAGTTCCGTATTAAAGTATAAAAAAAATCAAACACAAGTGTTGCTATAGAAATTGCATGACATATATTTGTAATTTAAACTATACAATATATTATGTCTCCTTTGTCTTCTTTCACTATTACTCTTTTCTCTCACACCTCTCATTTTTTTCCTACTAATCCTATTTGTTCATTGGACTGAAACTGTTGAAGGGCAACCCAACAACTATGACATAGTCTTGCTTTTTGTTTTGACCTGCCTTCCATCCTAACAAACAAGCTGAACTTAGAGTTTCTAAACACTTTTGCAGCTATAGCTATTAACTATAGTTGGTCAATGGAAGTAAGCAGGTCGAGAGCTTTCTTTGTAACTTGTCTGTCTCCTACTCTTGGCATCCCTGTTGTGAAGAGACGAGGCCTGGAATTGCAGCAGCCATCGTGATGCAGTGAAGCAGTAGGCCAGAGGATGAGCGACTGCCTGCCCAGGACAGTGCAGTAGTAGGACCAAGAACGTAGATGTCTCTGGCTGCCTGCACCAGCTCAGTGGAACCACAGGCAGCTCCTTTAACATTTTGTTAAATAAGCGATGTGTTCTTACGAACACCTTTCTCTGTTACTTCAACAAAATGAATTATAATTGGCCTTCTGTTTCTTCTCAATTTTTAAATTCCACTTGTACTAAGTAAACTTATTATTATTTATATGCATATAGTAATTTAAAGAATATGTACACCTACATATGATTCTTCACTGTACCTAGTTTTTAGATAAGATATTGCAAATTTAAGAATTGAAATGTAATCTTTAGAAATGCTTTTGCCCCTTTTTTTTTCAGCTCCATAATATATTATCTAATTCTCCCTGGGAAAATCATATTATTCTCTTGAATCTCAGGTTGCATTTTTCCTCCCAGTGACAAGTGAGGTCCTTTAAGACATGTTGTCTTGACCAGTCGCACCATTTAAGAGTATCAGGCTGAATTAGAATGCACATGTGCATATAGAGTATGACATTTGTGGTGGCCAATCTTCTGTGTCAGCTTGGCTGGGCTAAGGATGACTGGGTAGCTGATAAATCATTTGTTCTGGGTGTGCCTGTGAGGGCTTCAGAGATTAGCATTTAAATCAGAGGCTGAGTAAAGAAGGTCACCCTCAGCAAGATGGGTGAGCACCGTCCAATCCCATGAAGCCTCAAATAGAACAAAAAGGTGGCGGAGGGTGAATTCTCTCTCTCTCTTCTTGTGCTGGGATGTCCATCTGTTCCTGCCTTCAGACGCTGGAGCTCCTGATTCTCAGCCCTGGGACTGCAGCACTTACCGTCAAACCACTGCCTGCACCCCTCACTCTCAGGTCTCTGAACTTGTCCTGTGTTATATTAATACCACTGGCTTTCCAGCTTTTCTTATTCTCCAGGCTGTAAACAGAAGATTGTGGGACTTTTTGGCCTCCATAATCACCTAAGCTAATTCCATAGTACATTTCTCTCTCTCTCTCTCTGTCTTTTTCTCTCTGTGTGTGTCTCTATCTCTCTCTATATATACATATACACACCCATATACACACTCTCTATAGTATGTATATACTCTCTCTATATACACTCTATAATATATATATACACACATACACACATACACTATATATATGCACACTCTAAAGTGTGCATCTTTGTGTGTGTATGTATGTATATGTGGTTATATATTCTCCTGTTTCTCTGGAGAACACTAATACAATATTTTTGAAAATTATATTATTAATATCTTCTCAAAGCCAAGATATCAATCATACAGAAAAACTTGACATCTCAAGCTTCCTTATTTTTTTTTCTTTAGGAAGGATATTTTGATGTATGTTTATGTAGATTCCAATGCTCCAATTTCTTCATAGTAAGCAAAAGATAGTAGGGCAGTCGATGTATATATCTTCTAGGGGCTTATCTTCTGTCTGGTATTATTACATGATGCAAAACAGTACCGATCACATGCTCACTATTTATTTTCATCACAGCCTTTCTGAAATCAGCATAGGAGTTTTATTTTTCTAAATGCCTAATTATGTAATTTTTATATAGCAGAGGATTTGAGACACTTATAAGAAGCTCACAAATTTCTATGTGTATGAAGAGTTTGGAAAGTAGCAACATTTTACGAGAATCTAAGGAAATTCTGGAAAATATAAGATAGTTGAAGTAAATAAACAACTATTGCAAACAATTGAACTTTCTGTTGTGTGTGTGTGTGTTGTGTGTGTGTATGTGAGAGACAACCTGACTAGTTTAATTATTTCTGAGTATCTAACTTCTGGGACATTAAAACTCTACAGCCATAACTCTCCACTCCACGCTTCCTCATTTTGATATATCAATTGAAATAATTCATACTTGTTTTTTGATATCCTTGAGGGATTAGTTCCAGGCCTCCCCTACCTGATACCAAAGTCCCGTAATGCTCAAATTTCTTATATAAAATGGTATAGTATTTACATATAATGTATGCAATTCTCTCCTGTACTTCAAATCATCTCTAGATTACTTATAATATCTAATAAATTAGAAATAGTTTGTAAATAACTGTTATACTATATTTTTATTTATATTATATTTATCACTGTATTGTTATTTTTTTCTGAATATTTTTGATCCATAGTTGGTTGAATCCACAGGTTCCCTAGATAACAGGCTGACTATATATAAAAGCACTTTTAAAATTGCTGATACAATTTTCCTATTCATAAAAATAACACAAGTCACAAAACTCTTCTTTATTTCACAACTCTTAGGTTATACAGGAACTTACCATCTTGTTTAAGAAATATTTATTTCTTAATATACATATACAATTATCAAAGAAGATAGTCCTCACTGTGGGATGTAAAGAAGAGAAGCAGCACATACTTTACGTGGCGACATCATGGCATGGGGACCCAGAGGAGACTTGGGAACCAGGTAGGTCTCCATCCACGTGTTGGCCCTGTGCCCTTGGGGGGGTCGGCCTTGCACAGTCGCTCGCTGTCTCATGTGCAGAATGGAGATAAAACCCTCCTCTCACAGTGCTCTGATGAGCTTTAAAATGCCCAGCAGGGTGTCTTGCATAATATTTATCTCAGTGAATGTAATTTTTGAAATGATTGTCTTTTTTTCCACTAAAGTGAAAGCTTCCACCTTGGGTATGGAGTCCGTGGCAGACGGTGGCGGAGGGCGTGGGAGGGAGCGGCACTGGTGGCAGCCTGGGGTCTGCTGTGGTGCCAGGGACTCCACGCGTCGTCGCTGCTCTGCCCTGGGGACGTGTCTCCGCCCCAAATGAGGAGGGTGTGTCCTTGGCTGCGTAGACTACGCGAAAAGCCCTGACTGACAGTAATAAGAAAAGTCAACACGTATTGTTCACCTACTATTTGCCAAGCACCATCCCAAGCCATTTACTTTTATTAGTTTATTTAAATCTCCAAGTTGGGTACTACCAATAGTCCCAATTTACTAACGGATTGCTAGAGGCACAGAGAAATGCAATATTTGAACAGTATCGCGCAGCTTGTCTGGGGTAGAGCTGTGTTCCAGCCCAGCGGGCTGACAGTAGAGCTTGCACTCTTACCCACCACGTTTATTAGGGGGGTGTGTGTTTGAGAATTCCAGGTGGCTATATGTTTACTTGGCACTCACATTTTCTCTTCCTTCATGCAATACAGATAGCCTATTTCAAGAAAAGAAAGAAAGAAAGAAAGAAAGAAAGAAAGAAAGAAAGAAAGAAAGAAAGAAAGAAAGAAAGAAAGAAAGAAAGAAAGAAAGAAAGAGAAAGAGAGGATTAAGTAAAGTCATATTGAAGATGACAAAGGCTTAAAAAGTATTGAGTAAAAAGATACATGAGACCAACAGAAGCAAGCTTAGAGCACACAGAATGTGTGTTTCTGAGAAAAGACGAAATCGACAGAGCCGAACAGTGTTTAGATTCGCGCTCGGGAGGACCCTCCTGCAGGGAGCTGGGAACCTGCGCGGTGGGACACGGGCTGGCGGACTCCGGCCTGCCGGGGTGGGGAGAGTCCCGCTCGCCTGGGCAGAGATAATCAACTCACCCAAAAATAAAACAAGATAAATAAAAATCGGGCCTGTCTTTTAATTTTGTTGAGAGCAGCGTTCAACCCCAGCAAGCACAGCAGAGGACGGGGACGGGCAGGGGCGGGCGGCGCCCGCGGGGCGACACCCTGCTGACGGGCTGGGGCCTGGATCCGGAGACGCGCAGTGTCGAGCCACTGCTTCGCAATGCCTATACTTGTTTTATTTTTGCTTATTAAACTTCTTTTTATCATTCTTCTGTTTCTTCCTGCGTGCGGCCGCCCCCCCGCCCCGACTTTGGGCCTGGGTTCACCCGTGACTGCCCCAGCTCTCAGCTGCGCATGTCCTCCCTCGCCGCCCGGTCGGCCTCTTCCTCTTCCGCCTGTTCCCCGCCGGCTCCTTCCTCTTCCGGCGGCCTCGGCGTCCGGCCTGCGCGCGGCTTTTGGCGCTGGCGTTCGGCGGCCCGAGCGTGTGTGCGTCCCCCCGACCCTCTGCGTCCCTCCTGTGCTCACGCGCTGCACGGGCGCCGCCGCTGAGGCCTGGCCGGGCGCAGCGTGGCTGCGTTGGATGGAGACGCAGTGGCGAGCAGAGGTGGAGCCGCCCGAGGAGAAGGTCACCTGCCCCGCGAGTGGGCGCATGCCCTTAGCTGTCCGGAGCGGCTTCCTGGTAAGGAGGGGAGGGTGGCCCCTTCCTCCCTGCGAGTGTGTGTTCTCACCGTGCGACGCCTTCCGTCAGCTGTGGGCCCCTCCACTTGGACTTCCTTGACTCCAGAACTAGAGAAACAAACGCCTGCTCCCCGCGAGCGGCCCGTCTCGGGTGACAGCGGCAGGAGCGGGAAGGGCGGGCCGCAGGCTCGGCGCGCCAGCCGTGGACGGCGCACTCCGAGCAGCGCCCAGGGCGGAGGCTCAGGCCGAAACTCATCACTAGTGGCTGCAGAAGTTCGAATGGAACTTAGAGGAGCAAATAGGGAGTAAAAGAGTAATACAATGGAAGGAAAAGAAAACAGTGGCATTTATTTGAAGAGATAGCTTAAGAGTAAAGAGTGCTATTCATGATGTTGAAATATTAAGAGTCTTAAACAACTCTTAAGTTATTTTTGGCTGAATGGCATGTGTTTTCATTTAGTCTTCACATTAGAAATGGGATGACCCATAGGCATAGGTTATTTATTTATTTCTTTATTTTTTGAGACAGAGTCTCACTCTTGTTGCCCGGGGTAGAGTGCCATGGCATCAGCCTAGCTTACAGCAACCTCAAACTCCTGGGCTCAAGCGATTCTCCTGCCTCAGCCTCCTGAGTAGCTGGGACTACAGGCATGTGCCACCATGCCCAGTATATATATATATATATATATATATATATAGTTGTCCAGCTAATTTTTTCTACTTTTTTGGTAGAGACAGGGTCTCACTCTTGCTCAGGCTGGTCTCAAACTCCTGAGCTCAAACAATCCACCCACCTTGGCCTTCCAGAGTGCTAGGATTACAGACATGAGCCACCATGCCTGGTCCATAGGTTATTTTTAAAAGTTATAATTTTGCAAGTTATCATCTAGGACTTTTAGATATAAACTATGTACTTGTATACTTCTTATGATACAATAATTACCCTGTATCTGGTTCTAACATACATTTTTAACCTAATTATCCAAGGATTGAGCTTTTTGTTGAGTAGCACCAAAGAAAGACTGAAATATTCTATGAAATGCTGCTCAAATGTCAACCAGATGTTTTGGACCCTATAATAAACTAAAAATTCTGAGTTGGGAAAAAATGCATTATAACAATTGCAGAACCAGTTATCCTGCCTTTTAGAGTGACTTCATTAAGTTGAAGAGGTTTTAAAACAACCTAACACAATTTTTAACAGAGAATTTGTTTCATTATGCTCTGCAGATAGCCAGATTTCTAATGAACTGGATGGCATTTTTGATATCCATAAAGGAGGTTAATGCCACAGCACATACATAAGTAATTAAAAAATGCTGTTTAGTAGAATTATCTAAATTTTTAAAACTTGTGACAGGATAAAAATAAAAAGTATGTGATTTCATGCAGGAGGGGAAGTAGAGCCAGGGGCCTCAGACCTGAGATATCACCGTGGACTTAGGGGCCAGAACCAAGGCAGGTGTAACCCCACCTGCAGCGGGACAGGCAGGTTGCAGAATCTCAGGCTGTTGACACTCTACCAATCTGAGGTCTGTTTGGGGCCTCATCCTGCTAGTGTCCTGCCAATACAGCCTGGTGAACCTTAAGCATTTAATCGACCCTTTACCAATTCACCCTAAGACTTTGGGGGTGTCTCTCTTGTAATTAATCTGTGTTGGAAAAGAAAGTCTGGAATGTGAACTTGCAGTCGGTAACCTGTGACAGAGCTACAACTAGGGAAATTAGTGGTAGGAGTCACTCATTTAAGTCAGGTAAGCAACTGCACCCTATGTACCCCTTACGTGGCAAAGAAACTGTTTTAGTCTTCTGAAAATTATCAGTATGAGTGCTATAATTCAGAATCTAATGTTTCTTAATTAGAATTCACACAAGAACCGAGAAAATAAAAATTAAAAAAGAATGAGGCCTTTTTTTCTGATGTCTGTTATTTGGAGTCAGCAAGGTTCCAGTGTGGAAGTATAATTCCCCAATTTAGGGGACTTTTAATTGTCCAAGCTTGCTCCACAGGTGACAAAGAAGCCCTCTTGCCACTAGCCACAAAAGCAGTCTTCCAGATAGAAATAACATGCTAATATTAATGAATCGGACCTCTGAGGAGGTGTTCATAATTGCCCAGGTGCAATTCATACTAAGAACAGGCTAGACTGGGACAGCAGCAGCTACTGGGTCAAGGACGATTAATTCTCACAATCCCATTGAAAGGAATAGATCCAGAGGGGTAGGGGAGGCTTCTGTCCCATTGTTTTGTCAATGAAATGCCCTCCAAGGTGACATAGATAAATACTGGCATTGTTGACTGCTAAGACACACAGAGGGACAGAAGTGTTGAGAGAGCAGGAATAATAATAAGAAAAAACATAAAAAAATTAATTGGTTCGATTTTAAAATAAAGAGTTGGAAAAATAAGATAGGAAAATTAGAGAGGAAAAATATTGTGAGAATTGGGTGTTTTGAGTTAGTAGATGGGAGAGAAAATGTCTTTTATAAACTTCTGGGGAGTATGTTTCTTTTTCCTGATATTTGAGAAATATAATTTCAAATTAATGCCAATCAATTTAACACATGTTTTCACTCTTTGGAAGAATATTTTCTTGCAACAACCTTTCTTCTCTGTTGAACCAGTTTGTAAGTGTGAGCTATAGTCAATTACGTACTCACTTTACCTCTGTTACTAGCTTAGTAGGCCTTTGAGGGGAGAGATTATATCTCAAATACATGTATTGGCCACAGTGTCTGTGAAGTGCTTTGAATTTGTGAGTCCATCTCACAATTATTTTATTACATTGTATTGGATATTACCAGCTTGATTCTCTTAGTGCAAATATAATATAGGCCATGTTTTGGGAAGACAATGATGATATTTTGTATCAGTTTTGACTGATATGTAAATCACTGTGTATACTTTATCATCGAAAAGCAGCACAGGCCCCGAACATTGTAGTTTTATCTGGAGGCAAAACCTCAATAAATGTTTAATAACTAGATCTTGAGATACTCTACATTTGAAGTACAGAGCTTATAAGCATGTTCAAATGCACTATTATTGTATATACCAACCCATTAATTCAGAATATTGCGTCTGGTTGTTCCAGCGAAGTTCTGTATTGCTGTAAGACCATTAACCTTTTTTATCAAGCTCTACCAGCTGTGTGATGTAAATCATCAAAAGCTCTCTTGTGTGTTTTAGAATAGGGCATTCTATGAAATCTTTGGCTTCTGTTGAGTGTTTTGTGTTTCCTATGAACCATATGCTTCCTTTCTCTTCATCCTTTATATAGCCTGTAGGAGCTACTATATGTGGTTGTCTAAATTTTAAGAGACAATATAGAGCATGTACCAGAGTTTCACTTAGAAACATTCCTATGGATCATGCTATGGCTCTCTCCACTTGAGAAAATGGAAGAATTTCATTTAGGATTCAGAGAGTGATGATGTTTTGGCCTAAACTCTAGCCTGAAATAGATATTATTTTGTATTTGTTAGTTTAACCTGGCCATGGGAACTATTTTATTTCTGCTACTGCCCACACAAAGTCTTTCACAATAAGATTGAGTGGTCGAGACAATAATTTTAAGCCATCCATTACTCTCCCTGTGTATCTTAAATGGGATGAAACTGGTGAAAATTTTTGATGGCTCTGCTTGAAGAAGGGTGAATAATTAATAATAGATACTGTGTGTGTGTGACAGAGAGAGAGAGATACCACTTGAAGAGTAAAACCATCATTCTACTGTACTCTTCCTATTTTTTCCTTAACTGTATAATCTCAGCAGAATGATGAAAACATAGTTTATGTATAGCAAATACCTTTTCATTTATATAATCAGCAGAGACATTGCTTATATACACCTTGGAACTAGCAAAATATGCTCTTGTGTAAATATAAGACCATCAATCCCTAACTCTCACTATATATAAAAATCAAATCCAGATGGATTAGAAACTTAAACATAACACCTGAAACTATAAAAATACTTACAAGAAAACCTAGGGAAAACACTTCTGGATATTGGCCGAGGATAAGAATTTATGGCTGAGACCTGAAAAGCACAGGCGACAAAACCAAAATAAACAAATGGGACTTAATTATTTAGACTGTTGCAAAAGTAACTGTGGTTTTAGCATTGTTGAAATTTGCTGTTTGATATTGGAATACATTCTTAAATAAATGTGATTATGTCATACATCATTTTAATGTGTGTTTCTCACTTTATATTTTTGCTAATTATTATTAATGACTTATTAAATATCAATATTTATTTGATATTTATTTTAGACTATGGACATGGTGTTAGACAAAAAGCAAATTCGAGGGATTTTCTTATTCAAGTTCAAAGTGGGTCGTAAGCAGCAGAGACAACTCCAACATCAACAACACATTTGGCCCAGGAACTGCTAACGAATGTACAGTGCAGTGGTGGTTCAAGAAGTTTTGCAAAGGAGACGAGAGTCTTGAAGATGAGGAGTGCAAGACTGGCCATCAGAAGTTGACAAGGACCAAATAAGTGCAATCATTGGAGCTGATTCTCTTACAACCACACGAGAAGTTTGCTGAAGAACTCAACGTCGACCATTCTACAGTCATTCAGCATTTGAAGAAAACTGGAAAGTTGAAAAAGCTTGATAAGTGGGTGCCTCATGAGCTGCCTGAAAATAAAAAAGTTGTCATTTGAAGTATTGTCTCTTCTTATTGCACGTAACAACAAACTATTTCTCCATGAGATTGTGACTTGAGACTAAAAGTGGATTTTATATGAGATGACATCCTGTGACAGCCAGCTCAGTGGTTGAACTGAGAAGCTCCAAAGCACTTCCCAAAGCCAAACTTGCACCAACGAAAGGTCCTGGTCACTGTTTGGCAGTCTGATGCTGGTCTGATCCACTACAGCTTTCTGAATCCTGGGAAAACCGTTACATCGGAGAAGTGTGCTCAGCAAATCAATGAGATGCACTGAAAACTGCAAGGCCTGGAGTCGGCATTGGTCACCAGAGAGGGGCCAATTCTTCTCCGTGAGAAGCCAACCACATGTGTCACACAACCAATGCTTCAAAAGTTGAACAAATTGGGCTAAAAAGTTTTGCCTCTTCCACTGTATTCACCTGACCTCTTGCCAACCAACGACCACTTCTTCAAGCATCTCGACAACTTTTTGCAGGGAAGACATTTCCACAACCAGCAGAACACAGAAAATGCTTTCCAAAACTTTGTCAAATCCTGAAGCATGGATTTTTATGCTACAGGAATAAAGAAACTTATTTCTCATTGGAAAAACTGTGTTGATTGTGATGATTCCTATTTTGATTAATAGAGATGTTTTTGAGCCTAGTTATAATGATTTAAAATTCACAGTCTGAAACTGCAATTACTTTTAATAAACTAAAAAGTTTCTGCACAACAAGAAAATAATTAACAGAGTGAACAGACGCCCTGTAGAATGGGAGAAAGTATTTACATACTATTCATCTGACCAGGACTAATATCCAGAAAATTGTAGGAACGCAAACAACTCAGCAATAATAAAAATAAATAATGCCATTAAAAAGCAGGCAAAAAGCCCCATGAATCGACACTTTTCAAAAGAAGACACACAACCAACAGTTGTGGGAAATAATGTTTGACATCACAGAGATGCAAATGGAAACCCCAATGGGATACTACCTTATCCCACTCAAAATGGCTACTACTGAAAAGACAGAAAACAGATGTTGGCGAGGAAACAGAGAAAATGAAACTCTTTTACACTGTTAGTGGGGGTGTAATTTAGTATAGCCTCTGTGGAAAACAACATGTAGATTTCTCAACTAAAAGTAAACCTACCATTCAATCCCAAAATCCCACTGCTGGGGATCTAGTCAAATGAAAAGAAATAATTATATTGATATTAATATCAAAAAGACACCTTCACTCATATGTTTATGAAAGCATTATTCACAATAGCAAAAATTGTGGAAACACCTTAAGTATCCATCAGCAAAATAATAGGTACAGAAAATGTGATGTGTTTACACCACATTTCTATTGTTTACACAATAGAATACTATATAGTCATAAAAATCTATGAAACTTTGTATTTTGGAGCAACAAGGATGGAACTGCTGTGATCTTAAGTGAAACAAGGCAGGCACAGAAGGTCAAACATATTGCATGTTCTCACTGATGAGCGGGTGTGGAGAGATGTGTACATGTGGGCCTAGAGAGTGAAAGGATGGAAAATGGAGACTTGGAAGGTGAGGGGGTGAGAGGTGTGAATGAAGAGAAATAATGTACAGTGTACATTATTTGTGGGACAAATACTCTAAAAGCCCTAACTTGACCACTACACAATCTATTCATGTGACAAAATTGTACATGTATCTTAAAAATTTGTACAAATGAAAAATGATAAGGCCATCAAATCTCCTTAACTTTCAGTCAAACTAAAGTCATAAATTAATTTAGAAAAACGTGGCCTTTTCCTTATTGTTATTCTCCTTTACAGTGGTTTTATTCTTCTTATTTTGTTGAGCATTTAGTTCTTAGTGATCTATGAAAAAGTGTTTTGTTTGTTTTTTGCAATTCTCATAAGTGAAAAAAGACTAAATGTACTTCATTTAGTTTAGATGGTTTTGTACCATCTGCCATTTCATTTTAAATAGAATAACAATTGGTCAAAGTTCAACTGAAAATGTAAGGCAGATGTACCGTGGAGAAATTAGTATTTTCACCTTTGAGAAGTTAGTATAGAAATTCATATTTTTTGCTAGTGCTTTTTCTACAACTGATTATAAGGACAAGCCGCTAGTGCTCCTGAAGATTGCTAAGCCTGATCCTGACCCGGGTTTTACTGGTTCCCTGACACAGGTTAGTCATCAAGAGAGCAAAGTGACTCATAGGTCACTGCCCTGAGCTCCAGACAAAGCGTCTCTAAAATACAGTATCAGAAAAATGGTGATTTTTTCTTGTCCTCTTAAAAATCATGTCTTTCTATTCCCTTACTGAACTTTCATTATCTAGTTTTATGTGTAAGCATGATTCAGCTTCTCATTTTTTGTAATTTTAGTGCTATATTAAAAGTACTATAAAAAATCAGCTCAATGTACCAATTTTCCATCTCAGGCTCTACAGGCAGTTTGACCATTCATCAGGAAAATGTCCTACCCTTTGTAGCACACCACAAAGAACAATTGGAGTACTATCACGCTGGCCTAATAGTATATAAATAATTTCTTGCCTTATAAGCAAATTAACACAGAATTTTCTCTTCCACTTAATTTTAGGACTGTAGAGAAAACACCTTTAAAATTAAAATATTAATTTTAAAAATGAAAGTATAATAATAAATTTAAGTATATATTTCTCATATGCTTAAGTTGAATCATTAAATAGCTTCATCAATCTAATTCTTCACTAGATTTTAGACAGAAGGCCTACACCAAAAAGAATACCACAAGAATGTTGTAACAGGGAAACAGATGAGAGGAAGATGGAAAAAGAAGGTAGTAAAGAGGGGAAATGGTAGGCAGGAGAGAAGAAGGAAGGGGGGGAGAGAGAGAAAATAGGAAAGTAACTTGAAACAACTTAATTTTACATTTGTTTTTGTGTTATGTGATAGAATTCCAGAAACAAGGCTATAAAAATCTGGATTTGTATTCTACTCAATTTGAACAATGCCAAGCATACAGTAGGTGCTCAATCAGCATTTATCAAATGAATGACTATTTGGTCAACCCTCTATAGACTATAGACAACTACAGGTGCATTTGTACAGATTCACTATTAGAGTTGAAAGAACTTTTTATTTTCAAAGATTAATCAAATGTGCATAAGTAGTGTGGTATAGGAGCTTAAAATATGAGAAGAGTAGGCAACCTTCAGTTTTAATAGCATAAAATGCTCTCAACTCTTTTTACAGGTGAACTTCCAGCTGCTCAGGAAAAGAACCTATTTACCAATATTACAGGTTAGAAAGCAGTAAGAGCCCTTGGAGATCATTCTAAATACAAAAAGAGTCTATTTTCCATAAAAGTTAAAATACTGGAAACATGAGCAGTTTTTAAATAATATTTTTTGGTGGGTATGTAATAAAATCCAGTGAACCAGCATATGAGGAAACCATCAGAATGGAAAAAAAGGAATATTAGAAATGGGAATAGCAATAAAAAGATGAGAAATATAGACGGGGAAACATTTGTCATGGCTTTATTACATAAACCTTTTATATTAATTCCTGTATGGTCATTCCTAATATGACCTAGTTTAGGAATGTGTAAAAACATGACATTTTGAATTCTTTTTCAAAAATGCCTATTGTAACAAACAGGAATATGAAGTTTCTGAAATAGCAATATGTTGCTAAGGGTCAAAAAGATTTAATATTGAAAACTGGGCTGAGGGAAAATCACTAAAGAGCATGATTCTTGGCCACAGACAAGAAGCTTTTAGCAGAACCTTGGTGTGATTAACTTCAAGGAGGAGCCTCCGCCGCGAACTTGGATGGGCCTGGGAAGGGGCCGCAAGGGACCACACAGGGGGAGGAGGGGAAGGGGGTAGACTTACATACTTACATAAAGGGTGTGGTGTGCACCAACTGGGGGGTGGACACGCTTGAAGCGCTGGCACAGAGGGGAGGAGGGGTGGCAGGGGCAATATATGTAACCCCAACAATATTTGTACCCCCATAATATAATGAAATAAAAGGAGGAAAAAATTTTCAAAAAAAAAAAAAAAAGAGTCCCGAGTACCTGAGTGCCCAGTAGGATACTTGGCCATCAAGTGCTCAGGTAAGTGTAGCTACTGTCTGGTTTGAAATGAAAAAGTTATATTATAAAAGAAGCTTTGTTTAAACAGGACAAAATTTTATAAAACAAATAATTTTAGCATTAAAAATAATATGGTTAATTAGGGCAGGATTAATAGCTTAGTTTGTGCTTACTGGGATTCTACATAATTTTAATAGTGTAGAGAAAAATGCAAAATGTGTTGATATACAACTACAGTGGGGATGATCATATATGAGTACACGACAGCAGAAACACACACGTACGTACACACACACACACACACACACACGCCCTACTCACGAAACTGAGAAGCAGCCAGCTTTGAGACGTTTAGGATGTGATTTTGGTCAAGCTGTAAAGGCACAGAAAAACAAAGCGGGATCTGTATATTTTAGAGGTACCATTTGTTGACTTATGACATAATAACATATCCACTTTGTCATTTTAAATTATTTTCATGGATTTACAGAGCAGGAGAAAGATACATTTGCCACAGAACAATAACCAGACCCCTCTGTCATTACAAAAGGGCCTCCACTTAGTCACTGAGTAACATCTTGAGATCATCTACTGCAGAAAATGTTTTAGCAAAATGGTAACTTTACCATTTTAACAATAAATAAGGTTTATATTATTGTGATTAATAACTTTTGAAGTGGATTTTTATGGGGAACAGTTCACAGTATTGAGAATTAAACCTAACACATTCTTTAAATTTGCGGCTTTTAAGAAACTGAGGGTACCCCATCATGAGTTTTTTTCTCCATCTAGTAATTAGCAGATTTTACTGCGATAAGTTGAATTACTTATAAAAAGGGGGGAAAGTTAATGTATTAGGTTTTACTTTTTTGAATTATGAAAACAAAATTTCTTAGTCACAGTGAGACAAAAAATATAATAAAGAAATTAAACAAAAGTTGTAAGAAAGTAACCAAAATGTTCCGTCCAAAAGAGCATTTTTACAGAAGAGAGTTCAATGGCAGCAATCAAACACAGAGGTGCATGTCAGCTTGTGGACATGAAGACAGAAGAGTAAATTATAAGACCACAGTAATCAACCCAAAAGCCTTCCTTCAAAAATGAGCCTACGAACTTACGGCAAGGAAGACTTTAAACTCTACTGAAACTATTTAGTGCTATTTGAAAATATGAAAGAGGAATTTATTTTTATGGAGGAATTCAGAACTTTAACCATTATTGGACAATGATAAAATATTGATACAATTTTCATGAAGATAGCCACAGACCAGTGTGAGGGCTGGACGTGGGAGCTCTCCTCCTCCATGTAAGCCTGTGTGGGGAGGGGAAACGCGGTATACACAACACAGACTAACTTCCCAAAGTTAAGAAAGGTGACTATTGACAGAAGCTCAATATTATGAACCATGGAACCCAAATCATAGCATATAAGCTCTGATTCTATCTTGTTTTGAAGGAAGGATTTAAAACATATTTTATCAGTGTGGAACACAGCACTATATTCCATACCCAGAATTAGAGAAATTTCCAATCTCTACAGTAGTCTCAGTGATGCCACATGGCGCCTGTGACCCAGTATCCCTGGAGAAGATCTATGACCTCTAAGTTTCTAAGTTGTGTAATTTCCTATTACATGATGAAAAACAGGGATGAGGAGAGACTTGGAAAGTTGGAGGCCTGGTTTTAAATACAGTCAGATAACGCACTCATTTTGGGGAGCAAAATTTTTGAAAGCAAGGCAAAAAAAATTTAGAGAGCTAAGAGGTTCAAATGTCACTAAACCTGTTCTCCAGTGAATTCCAATTAAAAGAAAATTGCCAAAGAGGAAAGGAATAATTGCAAAATAAAAAGGAAATACAAA
Source organism: Mirza zaza (assembly GCA_008750895.1). Taxonomy (NCBI): domain Eukaryota; kingdom Metazoa; phylum Chordata; class Mammalia; order Primates; family Cheirogaleidae; genus Mirza; species Mirza zaza. The sequence goes on from VSMD01037789.1 coordinate 87,544, forward strand.
GCAGTGGTAAAGATGAGTTGCTAAAAGTTAGAAGGTTTATGATGGGATAGGGGCGAGATGTTAGATGGAGTCAAATACAACCCTACACCAAGTTGCAAAAAGAAAAAGCTCTATTTTGGTTTAGTCTCCACTTAAAATACATTTGGGGTGATTGTACTTGGATAAAGATAGAGTGTAATTTTTTTTCTGAAAATATTTCAGATTACTATAACCAACTATTAATAATATTTAAAAGATCGTTGCTTTCAAAGCTTGAAATTCGAATAGGCTCATAGTGAAATCTTGCTTACATAAGACTTATACATGCTTCCATATAACAAATAATTTGCAAAGAATTGTGGTTACATGAATAGATATTAACTTACCAATAAAGTAGAACATAAAAGTATAATACAATGTGGTTTTTATCACTGAAATTCTAATAAAAACTCTCTCACATCAACAATGAGAATATAATTTTCAACATGACTAACTTTCATGCATGCATACTATGTAAATTATCAGCTGATTGAATATATCTAAATTTTATGACAAAGATTCCTTGTACTCTAATTACAAAATTATTGAATTAATATTTTTGCTAATAATATTTTACTATAGGGAAAGTAATTTAAAATCACATGTCTCCTTTATTTAAAACGTTTAGTGAAATAGTATAACTTAAGATGTGCTAATGAAGCTGTAGTGAAACAAATGTAAAAGATTAGTACTTTGTTTTCCTAATTTAGTGTTTTGTTTTTCTCTTTCAAAAAGAGCTTATACTCGAATTTCCTCACATTTTCTATAATTAAATTTTTCAGGTTCTTTGGAATTATAATGCTTTGGTGCACTTGCCTGAAGTCATTACATTTGGTTCATTTGTTTATTGATTTGCTCTCTTTCCCTGTGATGTCTATTTGTTTCTTATGTGATCATTTTCTCAACTATAACTAAAGTATCTATTGATTAATATAAATGTACTTAAATAAATGTATAATTTTTTAGCACTTGGTATGACATCAGGCTCATTTTATAATTTGGCAACATTAAAAATAACTCAAGTTGCTTATTATATTGGAGTTATTTATGCTGCTAGAATGACATATTTTTAGGTACCAAATATGATTAAAATAAAAGTTGCTAAGTTTTTAGGTCTTTCTGGTACAGGAAGACATCTATGCTAGATGTCTGTCACACTATTAAATATTTGATTATTATTTTGCAAAGAATTTATTATATCTAGACATGGAATGTAAACAAAAGAAGATTTAATTGACATCGTGGAGTAAATAAGTTTTGGGGTTTTTTATGTACATGGAGCAAATAAGAGAGAATAACTTTGTGAATATTCAAAACATAACTCAGTTCATTTTTTGGAGGGAAAGTGAAAATTGAGTTGACACTCAGCATGAGTGCATCCCCACCTCCCTCTCCAAACTCACTGCAGTCTCTCATCGCCTCAAAGGCCAATTATCAACCTCTTTTTTATTTTGTAACTCTGCTGGGCATTTTTCATTCTGGAGCTTTTGTTTTGGTTTTTTCCCTTCTGCCTGGAATGCGTCTCCCCTGGCCTCCGAGGGCCAGCTCTTTCTCTTTCTCTGAGGGCCAGGCAGGCCCAGCACCTGAGAACTCCTTCCCTAACTACCTGGGATAAACACAAGCAGCATAAATAACTATTCCATGTCTTTCCCTTTACTCTGCCCATTTCCTTAGTAGCACTACCGGTCATTTGTTTATTGGCTATCTCCCCTCTTTTTAAAGAAAACAATTAGGGCAGCAACTCTGTTTGAAATTGTCATATGCGTCCTTTTGTTGTACCCATGAGGTACTTGCCAGTGACACATCCGGCTAACTACATTGATAAGTCAGGGATCAGAATACAGACAGCATTCACCCCAGTCTACACTGACTGCCACACATTCATACACAACTTACTAATACAAACAAGAAGACTTGAGAGTGTGCAAGGTTTTGGGGCTTAGCCGAGTTTGTACTACTAGTTATAGACAGGACCAAGAACAAGACACACAGCTCCCACATGGAGTCCATACTAGAATCAAATATCATATCTCCATCCTATGTTCAGGGTATAAATGTGCATGCCTGTGTGCACAGTGTGGGTATGTATCCTCATGTAATGTGGTTAACGTGTATGATCCTTCCATTCCCACTGACTAGTGAAAGTTTTCTTGTATGCACACATGTATAGATCCATCTTTCTAAATAAAGGCATGGCTGGAACTTATAGCTTAATCACGATATATAGACAAGATGCTAATATATAGATATTTGTTGCATATTGGTAAATATACATATGTGTACCTATACGAACATATCAGTATTTAAAATGTGGGGGTATGCACTTATAATCTCTTATACGTATAAGCCATTTTTAATTTGGAGTTAAATTCAGAGTATGAAGCACATACTACAAATGACCCTTCTCACCATGGAACCGGTCTCAGCTTCTTCCATGTCTGGAGGCCCTAGGACAGCATTTCCCTGCCCTTAGATATTCCACAGCCCCTTTTCCTTCTGCTGCGCCTAGGCTCTTAGTGGGATTCAAAAATTAAATCTCTAAGTCAAGATCACTAACCTTGTGCAATCGATGGGAGATCTTAAAGAACACGAGGGCTTAGACTCACAGGGAGTGGGCAGACACCAGGCACGTCTTGGGTCTTTCCCAGGCAGCTTTCTCTGTCCAGCTCAGAGAGACAGACGGTTTCCCACATCCTGCACCTGACCTGGCTCCAGCCTTGGACACGGTTGATTGATCTAAGACAAATGATAAGATACTCCTCCTTATGAACATAAATTAGGCGACAAGGAGCAGCTCTGAGTGCTTACTAGTTTCTGCACTCAAATCAAGTAGGTTTGGGAGTTGGTGGGTATGCTAGGTTTTCAGCCAAGAACCTTCACCTGGTTGTTAAAAGACCGCCAGTGAACGCCAGCATTTCAAACACAGAGATTCCAAGGGATAATAGTAATGGAAATGTTAAAATTAAGAACAATAATAAACATCTGTTCTTTTATTAACTCATTCATTCATTAATTTAATTGTTTATAAAATAATATTAATAACATGGCATCATCCTTATGTGCCAGTCTCTCTTCTGGTTGCTCAAGATGTATCAATAATGAAACCAAAGGAAACTAAACAAAAAACTTCCTGTCTGTGTATTATTTATGTTTCAGTGGAAGTAGAAGAAAATAGATCTAAATATTAATAAATAAGGTCAATGAGGGTGCAGAGGGGAGTGGAGCCAAAGCAGGTGATAATTTTGCGTGCTCACAGTAGGCCTTATGCGGAAAGTGTCACAGATCTAAGGCATGCAGGGGCGGGTGACCTTTATGGAGCACCATTTCTGCCAACCCTGTAATTTTTGTGACCTGCTCTTTAGTCCATTTTATTCTTCTTTAACAAATATTTTAAACATTTATTTATTATAGTAAATAAGAAATTGCAGTTCTAATTTTCAAAAAAACAAGTATTTATATCTACCATCTTAACTGCTTCGGATTGCCTTCTGTTACCATGGCTACAAGACAATATGCTAGTTTTATTTTTCTAGGAGCATGGAATTTGTTAAATTGTTGATTCTCAATAGGTTAAGTGTATTAACTTATTTGAAAATAAAGTATAGATAAACAAAAGATAAATTATTTCCTTGAAGTAGTTATAGTTGTCTTATTTTAGGTTACATGGAATAATTCCTCATCCAATAAAAAATAAACAAGTTTAAATCAGATATACTTCACCTTAAAAGAAATGTTAGGTATACATTTGAATAAAAGTATGCCAGAATGTTTAAGGTATATTTGAAAAAAAATACATTTCTTGTTCCAATCTCATTCATTAAATATATGGAAAATTAATCCAATCATTAATTTCTTTCACCTGAATGGGGCCTCAAGACTTCAATCTACAGTCTCCATGTGGCCAAATTCAAAATTAATTCAATATTTGTGAAAGTCTCTGTCGTTCAAGGCACTGTGCTTTTATTGCAGTACATTCTCATGAGCCAGGAAATATAAGGTAGTGTTGGGAATTTGGAGGAAATTTTTCAGCACTTTGCAAATCCACTGCTGCTTTTCAATAGTCCCAAGAATTGAGAGGGGTTTATACATTGTCAAAAAGTAACTTTATGAGAGGTGAAAGGTGTGAGTCTTGTTTCGGTCTTCCACATGTGGCTATCCAGTTTTCCCAGCACCATTTATTGAATAAGGATTCTTTTCCCCATTGTATGTTTTTGTCTGCTTTGTCGAAGATTAGATGGCTATGTGAGGATGGTTTTGTATCTGGGTTCTCTGTTCTGTTCCACTGGTCAATGTCCCTGTTCTTGTGCCAATCCCAAGTTGTTTTAATTACTATAGCCTTGTAGTATAGTTTGAAGTCTGGTAAATCGATACCTCCTATTTTGTTTTTATTGCCTAGGGTTGATTTTGCTATACGGTGTCTTCTCTGATTCCATATGAAGTGTAAAATTATTTTTTCTATATCTGTGAAAAATGATGATGGTATTTTGATAGGGATTGCATTGACTCTGTAGGTCACTTTGGGTAGTATAGACATTTTAACAATCAACTCATGCTGGGTAACAGACTTGAACCTTAGGTGTGAAACTATTAGAATTCTAGAGGGAAATGTAGGAAATACTCTTCTAGACATTGGCCTAGGCAAAGAATTTATGAAGAAGACCCCAAAGGCAATCACAACAGCAACAAAAATAAACAAATGGGACGTGATCAAATTAAAAAGCTTCTGTACAGCCAAAGAAATTGTCAAGAAAGCAAACAGACAACCCACAGAATGGGAGAAAATTTTTGCAAGCTACACATCTGATAAAGGGCTAATAACTAGAATCTATTTAGAACTCAGGAAAATCATCAAGAAAAAATCAAACAACCCTATCAAAAAATGAGCAAAGGACATGAACAGAAACTTCTTAAAAGAAGACAGAACAATGGCCAACAAACATATGAAAAAATGTTCAACATTTCTAATCATCAGAGAAATGCAAATCAAAACCACAATGAGATATCTCTTAACTCCAGTGAGAATGGCCTTTATCAAAAAGTCCCCAAACAATAAATGCTGGCGTGGATGTGGAGAGAGGAACACTCCTTCACTGCTGGTGGTACTGCAAACTAGTTCAACCTCTGTGGAAAGCAATATGGAGATACCTCAAAGCGATACAGGTAGATCTACCATTTGATCCAGCAATTCCACTACTGGGCATCTATCCAAAAGATCAAAAGTCACTTTATGAAAAAGATACCTGCACTCGAATGTTTATAGCAGCACAATTCACAATTGCAAAGCTGTGGAAACAACTCAAGTGCCCATCAATTCATGAGTGGATTAATAAAATGTGGTATATGTATACCATGGAGTGAAATTAGGGCATCTATTCAAACGCTGTGAGGATGCTCCCTTAAGTGTATTAGGAACAATACCTACGTCACAGCACTCTAATAAATATTAAATGACATAGCTTGTTTTATTTATATATGTGGAGAGAGCACGCACTAATTATGCCCCCACAGAAGTGTTAAGCATGTGTATGCGTGTGCATCTGTGTGTATCTGTATACTGCATGATATCTGACATGCAACAGTTTCACTCAGCTTTAAGAAATAATGGTGATCGAGCACCTCTTGTATATTCCTGGATAGAGCTGGAACCCATTCTACTAAGTGAAGTATCTCAAGAATGGAAAAACAAGCACCACATGTACTCACCAGCAAATTGGTGTTAACGGATCAACACCTAAGTGGTCATATAGGAGTAACATTTATCGGGTGTCGGGAGGGTGAGAGGAGGGAGGGGGGAGGAGGGGAGGGGTGTATACAACCACAACGAGTAAGATGTGCAACGTTTGGGGGATGGACACTCTTGAAGCTCTTACTTGAGGGGGGAGGGGGGCATGGGCAATATATGTAACCTTAACACTCGTACCCCCATAATATGCTAAAACAAAAAAATAAATAAAAATTAAACAAAAGAAAGCAACTTTACCATTCTGGAAGACTGAAAATTTTCCTTTCCAAAAACCGAACTTTTACAATGACATAGAAGAGTGTCCACAGTGGGACACAGGTGGCTTGGGAATTTCCAAGTCATCCAAAGTCGTCAGCAGAATTGAGAAGGCTGGGACATAGCAGTCAACATCCAGGAAACAGTGGTTCTTTCAATGCTGGATAAAATTACATGAGTCATTATAAATATAAAAATGGCCAATGACATTGCAAAGGTTCTTTAATTATTTTGGAAAGGAAATAATTCCAGTTCTATTGCTGGGATGGTAGTCTTTTAGGCAATTCTGATGCAATTGTGTGGAAAGCAACTGTGAGAAAAGAAAGAAAACATTTACTTCTCTTGAACTAGGAATTCTGATACATGAAGAATCCTAAGTCTGCTTTGATATTTTAAATGTCAGTATCATGTCAATATCTACTTACCATTTCTTGATCATTTTTTTATATCCCACAGCACAAATGTCTGATTTTTTTAATTTCAGTGAATTTCTTGTAAGACTCTTAGACATTTTGCTAGCTGTCTTATAGGCTAGCAAATAGAAAACTACAAAAATATACAAGACATTATATATTTGTGTAATAAAAAAATCCAAATTTACAATGGATTCTAGGCAATAAAAAAATCCAAATTTACAGTGAATGTTTTTCATAAAGATGGATGCATGAGGGGTAAGAGACTAACTGCTCTGTAGCAACTGTTGCATGTCAGATATCATGCAGTATACAGATACATACAGGTGCACACGCATACACATGCTTAACACTTCTATGGGGGCATAATTAGTGCGTGCTCTCTCCACATATATAAATAAAACAAGCTATGTCATTTAATATTTATTACAGTGCTGTGACGTAGGTATTGTTCCTAATATACTTAAGGGAGCATCCTCACAGTGTTTGAATAGCTGCCCTAATTTCACTCCTTTAATAATCAGTGGAGTCAATATTTGAAGCCATGTCTGATACCAAAAGCAGTAATGACCATCCTGATAGTTAACACTTAATGTTTGCTATATATGCTGGGTGGAGCACTTCGCCAGTGTTATTTCCGCTGAAGAATAACAACAGCCATCCGAGGCAGCCTTTGCTGCTATTGCCCCAGGAGAGCAGGCGCTGAGAGAGAGAGACAGAGAGAGAGAGAGAGAGGGAGAGAGAGACAGCACAGGCAGGAGCCAGGTGGCCCTTCCAGGACTCCCCCACGTGGCATCCTGTACCCTGCTTTCCTAAACTCCACCCGTGCTAATGTGTACCTGTTCGTGTGGGTTTGAGGACAATGTTTGTCAGCAATCTTTGGAACCGATAGTCTTTTTCTAAAACTTTCCAGAAACTAGTTCATAAATGGTTGTAAGAGACAGTGATTAAGATTTGTGGTGGTGTATTTAGAGGGAAATAAAATATTCTCCTTTTCTGTGTATGAAACTCTCGTCTGATGCTGCCAGACATGATCTGGCACTATGGTGAGTTGTCTCCAACTTCAACGCAGCAGGCTAGGGAAGTTTGGGGCTTTTTGTTTGGTTTTTTGTTTGTGTTGTTCTTAAGGTTGAAGATTTTCCTTAGCAGTCTTGAAGGACAATGGTATCTTTTTGTTGCATCACTGACTTTTGTTTATTCTGAAATCCTATTACAGTGACAAAAGTACTCTGGGAATAACAAAAATTCCAGCATAGATATTCTAATATAAAAAAGTTAGTATTAGTAAATATTCTCTACTGTGCAATATTTTTTCCTAGTACGTATTATTTTATTTTTTCAGGTTACAAATCCTAGTTACAGTGGTAACTACGGTATCCCATAAGATACCAGCCTTATCCTAGGCTTGAGAGGGAGAATGCTCTTAACTTACGACCGACTGAGACCAAGCATCCTGATCAGAGCTAGGTAGTGTTGTGGCACATAAAGGAGACCCTTAGCAGGAAATCCACCTGTTTTGTTAGCTAAGTAGTTGACAGCTTCTTAAGCCCACTATTTAGCACAAGCTTGCAGGTAGCTGTACATTGAGAATTGAAATAGGTTAGCCATTGCTTGGAGAACAATTAAACACTTGTGAGACAAGGCAAAGGAGCCAGAGGGTGCAGGGATGTGATGAGAACAGTTATGGTTTTCCTTTGATAGATAGGTATCTTTGCATAACTCCCAAGTCATAAGTCTAAAGGAATAATGAGTCTCATTTGTGCCTGTGATATATTCTGCCATTGAAACCAGATCTAGTCTGTATTTCCATATAACATTCTCTGTATAGTTATTATTCTATAAATGCTGGCAACCACAAAATTATTTTTAAAATATTAACTTCATGAAACATCAGAAAAGAGTTTCCAAACAGACACAGAATTATCTTACACAGAATCATCTGATACACACACATACATTTTCTTGGCATATGGGTGGTGTCGTGTTCTCTCCCCCTGCCCCATCAGCTAAACAGAAACAAATCAAAGGAGTGAGGATCTTGAGACATTAACCTCATTCGTACTTAATCTATTTGAGGAGCCTATGGAGGATCAAACTTTCTCAGTAAATTAAAAATAAAGAGTGGTATGAAAATGTTTATTAAATTAAAAAGACTGACAGGTGGATTCATTAAGTATGACATTTTCTATGTTAAATAATGATCATTATGCTAAAGAAGCTTGATTTGGGCTGTCGCTGGGAAACAGTTACATTTTTAGGATTCAGTCATTTTTTTTTTTTTTATGTCAGAGCTATACATTTAAAGAGCAGAAAATTCAAGAAGGGCAACAGGCCATGAAAATATATTTTTAACTTCGCATTTAAAATATTCATATTGAATATTCCAAGCAACTACAATATTTGAAATTGTAATGTGAGCAGTATTTCCGTATTATACACAGAGGCAACTCTAGCCTTGTGGCATAAAGTTGGTTTTGCCTTTTACTCTCATTACTGCACAAGAATATAATCAAGGACTTATGGCCATGATTCATTGGCAGAGCTGACTGGGAAGGCATGTTAGAATGAAGGCAGGAATCGTGAGTAATAGAAAGCCTCGGTGAAGAACTTTCTCTCTTGCTTAACCTTAGCTTTGGTGTTTTGAAACTTTTTCAAACTTGCAATATTTGAATCATAAATAAAGACAGAAGTTGTTTTCCTCACTGGAGAATCTCTTCATGGACTCTGGTTCTGAAATGGTGCTCCCTCGTTTGAACTAAGGAGGATTATTTCATTATTTTCAACTTTACTAGAAATAACAACTAGATGCTAAAGGGTACATATTTATAAAATTAAATGTATATTGATATTTCTAAAAGCATTATCATGCCTAAATAAAAGTTTTTGTATGCATAACCAGAGACTTATAGGGTAATGATTTCAAGATGTGATCTAAGGAAAGTTAGTGACTATTAGGACGTGACAAGAGGTTGGGCTGTCGATTTCATCAGTCTGGAACACGTGTTTCGAACTCCTGACCTCGAGCAATCCACCCGTCTTGGCCTCCCAGAGTGCTAGGATTACAGGCGTGAGCCACCGCGCCGGCCAGGAACACATGTTGATGATAAGAGCTGTGCAGTGCACTTAAACTACTGGATCTCAAGGCCACGGGCACACCCACGAGGATGGAACACTGAATCCTCCCAAGAGCGTGCTCCCTCCCTTACTCCTGATGCTTCTGGAGTTGCAACCACAGAAAACTACTCTGGCTGAGGAACAAAAGGGAAGAATTCTTGGGCAGAAAATCTGGTAGATCACAGATTATGGTGAAAGCAAAGAACCACGTTTTTAAAACTAATAAAGAGCAGGGCAACTCAGGGGAGCTTCTTGGCAAATGCCATCTGAATCAGAGGATGTCCCACTCAGATGCATCCAACCATTTCCTTGTTCTTGGGTCAATTATCTCATGACCAACAATCCCGGGAAAAACATTAAGTGACATGTCATCACTTAGCTATAGGAGGATAGTGCATCTTGATTTATGATCCTACCAGGTCAGCAGACCCTGACGGGGAAGGAAATGGAGTATAGTCATCCAAGCTTGGGTGGATTCTGGGCAGCGGGGCCCCTGGACTCTCCCCTATCCTCCCCACCGCCAACCAGCCTGGCCTATTTTTACAGTCCTCACTCTTGGGCTGCCTCCTGCCCCTGGGCCTCTTAAAAGCGTGACTGCACACCTATACAGTGACCCCAACTGCACCTCACCTTCTCCATTTGGAGGTTTTCTCTTCCTCTTCCTTTTTTTCTCCTAATGAGCCTATAAAAATAAGTAACTTTTATTTATTTTTTATGTCTGAGCAAGCTTGTCTATAATCAATTTTAATATACATCTTGGTTTATTTATTTTCTGTTTATTTTTAGAAGTAAAAGTACAAAACAGACACAAACCCCATAAAACGCCATGTTCTTTACATCTTTATTTTCTTCACTACTATATCCTTGGTCTTGGGATAGAGCCTAGCATAGAAGTATATATTTGTTGAATGAATAAATCAACTTTTCTTTATATCTGATATCTACATTTTCTAGCTTGCTTATATAAGTAATTCCTACTCCCCCTCTAAGGTTTGAGCCAAACCAAATTAAGGTTTGGCTCACGCATCATCTGATTTTGAGCTCCCTGGCTAGCTCAGTGCCCACCCTCTCTGTTTCTACAGTGCCCGGATCATTCCACCACAGTAATTAACACATTATATGGAAAATCTGTTTGCAGGTCTTTCTGATCCACGCACCAGAAGCTCTTTGAAGGCAGAATCTATGCGTTCATATTTGTGTCTTCTGTGACTAGTTCCTAAGAAGCATCATATAAAGTAGTTAAATCTCTATGAGTCAGATTGCCAAATCCTAACTTGGTCATTTGTCATTGTCAGACTTGTCACTGGGTTGCCTGAACCAGAAATTGTTCACAACTGTAAGGACGGTAAGATGGCATGAGTGCTGAGGTGCTCCATATTTCTGTTAGGAATGTAACATTAATAAAAAACGTAAAAATAAAAAATCAACTTCTGGGGTGCAGCGTGCAGTGTGCAGTCAGTGTAAGGCTGGGAGCAAGTTGGCACACAGAGTCAGTAAAGGAGCCAGCTTACAAGCAAGGATAGCAGCCCTGGGGCATGTGTTGGTAGAGATGCAGCAAAGTGGTCCAGGACTATGAGCTCACCCCGGGAATGTGTGTTCCAAGTGTAAAGCTGGAACACAGTGCTGAGCTTTCTGAGGTCCCCAAGCACCAGTACCTGGACGCTGTGCAGCAGCAGTCAGCATTAGCAAGACGGAAGCGCACCAGAGTTAAGGCACGGCTGCTCTTCTCTCGCAGTGTCCTGACAGTGCTCACCACTAACGAAGCTCAACACTCTGCTTTCCACAAAGGAGAAATGCAAGACATCCAGCTAGACTTTTGCCAAGTGAGTAATGAGAAGCAGATCTGGAGATGTGACCATAAACTGATGACCAGCGCAGTCCAATCAATATCTGTGTACTTGCTTCTACTCACATAAACTCCAGTACAACCATAAACACCTCTATGTTGTTGCTTAAGAAGATACATCTGTCCATCTTACAAGTGAAGTTTCAACATTTTCCCCAAATTAGGAGAAATCTAAGTCCCAAGATTCCTTCTGTCTACCTGGCTGTATTGAATACTCCTCAAATGTAGTCACAGCCCAATGAATATTCTATTACTTAAAGACAAGATTGTAAAGTTACAATTCAACACTTCGAAATAAAATAAAAATGAGAGGGAAGGAGGAAAAATAAATGGCTTGCATACATAAATAAGCATGCATATACCATAAAGGAAAATATGCAGGGCTACAGAGTCTTCATCTCTGAAACTGGTTGAGCAACTGTAGATGGTATCAATGGGTTCCTTCTTCCATTGTACAGTCTGTATTTATCCCTTGCTCAGCAGGAACCTCTGCTTGTCTTGATTCTTCACATTTCCTATGGAATCATATAATGATGCACTAAAAGCAGAATTTTAGGGTCTCACATGAGTGATTGAATGCTTCAAAACAGAAGGAACCTGGGATATTTTTGCTCATAACTGATTGGCCTGGACTAATGGCATGGCACTGCTAACAACTAAACAAAGTAGGGGATTATAATTATCCTATGTGCCTAGGAGATGGGAGCCTTGGGTAGGGGTGAACCCTACAAGTGTTTACCAGAATAGTCAAATGAATTTTCAGCAACATATTATGATGTGATCACCAGCACTCATTATATCAGTTCCTTTCAAGTATAACTATTTTCTTTGCCCTATGAAAGCTGTATATATTCTGGGGGCACATATTAATACTACAGTTCAGTCTCTATATTTTTACTCTGATTTCTTTTTGAAATGAAATTCTAATTTATAATTGGAATGTATGTAGTTTTTTGAATTTTTCTAAAAAATAACATGCTTTCAAAAATAGCAAATCTATCTATATCAGCATATATAAAATTAAAAGTGGCATGGTATGAATAAATAGCCAGTAGTTTTATGTTCACAAACTTACAAATGAGAAAGTATCAACTTTTCTGCAGAAGATATAATAAATAACAAAATGAACAGTACGGAAAGGGATCAGGAAATCTGACTTCTTTCATATCTTGTGTTTGTCACCACTGTGTAAAATTGGGCAAGTTATTTTAACCATTCTGTGTTTCAGTTTGCTTGGGAAAAATGCTGTTTTGAAGGGTTTGTAGACCTCGTAAAACCCATATATACGCCATCTATAGAACCATGGGCCTTTGTTTAATAATGCTTGGAATAAATAAAATTCCAGTTGCTGTAACATTCTGCAGAATGTTAGGAAGCCTGAGTGCAGTGACATAAGACAGCAAGGTTTTCTCTTTCTCCTCTCATGACAAGAGTTCTTAAGGTTGGCAATTCTGGATTGCTGCGATGCTTTGATGGCACTGCAGATGTCACATGGATTCCCTTCTACCCCACCGCCTTGAATTAGCAGCTCTTTCTCTTTTTGTTTCTTACTGTTTGAATTTCATCTATATTTGCAATAAGAAGAACATGAGGATGGTGAAAAGCAAGAGCAAGATACACAAACATGTGTTCTAGTTGGGCCTAGTCCTTTTTCTCAATCACAGAATCACTTTCCTAGAAGTCCTGTAGACTTCTACTAGCAGATCACAGCCTATAACCTGGAACCTGGAACGTTATTGCCTCTGGCTGCCATGTGCTGGTACAAAAGACCTGTATTTGGGTAGTGAGTAAGAAAACAGAATAGGTATTGATTAGGCAACCAGCAGCTTCTGCCATAGATAACTATTTAAGGCCACTTTTTTGCTCTTCTATTCCACATATTTAATTTTTTCCTCTTGCTTTCTCTTTCTTAATCTTGATAAGGCATCAAAGTTTAGCTATAGGTTCAAATGGTGGTGGTGTTCACCAGGGATTCGGGGCTTGGGGGGATAGACCCACAACTGAGGGATGTGATGAGCATTGTGGGGGGGAAGGGCATACCTCTAACCCTTGCTAGGGAGATGCAAAGATATAAAATGCAACCAAAATGTTTGTACTCTCATATTTTCTTGAAAATAAAAAGAAAATATGAAAAAAAATTTTTAAAAAAAGAGTTTCCATGTGAACCAACAATCCTACTCTGGATATATATCCAAAGGCATTCAAATCAAGATCTTAAAGAGATGTCTGCACTCCCTTGTTCATTGGAGTATTACTCACAATAGCCAAGATAAGCCAAGATATGGCAGCAAACTAAATATCCATTGACATATTTATTAATGGATATAGAAAATGTGGAATGTATATACAATGGAATATTACTCAGTCCTAAAAAGAAGAAAATCCTGTCATTTGAAATACTGTGGCTGAGTCTGGAGGACATTCTGGTAGGTGATATAAGTCATAAATACACTATATCATCTCACTTATGTAAGGAATCTAAAATAGTCAAACCCATAGAAGGAGAGAGTAGAATGGTGACTACCAGGATCTAGAGGAAGAGGGAAATCAGAAGGCGTTGGTCAAAGGGTACAAAACATACAGTTATGCAAGATAAGCAAGTCCTAGACATCTAGTGTACAGCATAGCACTTAGTTAACAATACTGTTTTGTATACTAAAAGATCTGCTAAGTGTGTAGATGTTTTGTGTTCTTATCACATACAAAACTAAATGAGTAAAGATGGTAGGAGGAAACTTCTGGAAGTGATGCATATATTTATGGTACTGATTGTGGTCACATGTGTATACTTATCTCCAAACTCCCCAAGTTGTATACATTGAATATGCCAGCCTTTTGTGTGTCAATTATACCTCAATAAACTTATTTAAAAATAATAGAAAACAGGTAAAAAAAAAAGTTTAACTATAGTAACTATTTTTGTCCACTTGAAATTAATGTAGCCTAAAACAGAAATAACCGTTCATAAACCTAAAAAAGTATTATCTTAGCATCAGGTATGAACCAGGCACTATTTTAGGCACTTAAGGCAGATTGCTAATCAAGTTGTGCATGGCACTACTTTCCTGCATACTTCTGATATGCAGTTAAATGACTTTTCTTAATGGTCCCTTACAAGAAAATTAAGCCCTCGTATCCTGTGAAATAAATTGTATGTAATGGATTAACTTTTTAAATATACATGATATGTACCATCTTTGAAGAAATTGAGAAATTAGTAACTCAAATGATCTTTCATATTTAGGTAAGAAACTATAGCTGAGAGGGGTATATAGTTAAATAAATTGATTTTTAAAGCAATTTCAAAGAGTGGCAACTGTTAAGAAGGAAAAACTAGTATGCAATGTTAAAAAATGATTAGTGGAAGAAGTAGGACATCTGGAATTGTATATCTAGCAATACTATTTTTAAAAAATTAAAAAGAAATGAGGATATTCCCACATAAACAAAAAGGAGAAGTCATTACTAACAGAGTTGTCTTACAAGAAATACTAAAGGGAGTCCTTCAGGTTGAAATAAAAATTCATTAGACAGTAACTAAAATCTACATGAAGAAATAAAAAGCACTGGTAAAGGTAACAATGGGTAAATATAAGGCAGTATAAATGCATTTTGGTTTGTAGTAGTTTTCTTCTCCAAACTTATTTAAAAGGCAAATGCATAGCTTCATACTTTTAAATCTGTGCTGATCATTTTACATTGCCAAAGATATAATTTGTATAACAATAAAAGCAATAATGAGGGGGTAAGGAACAAAGCTATATTGGAGCAATTTTTATATATTATTAAAATTAAGTTGGTATGAATCAGAACTAGATTGATTTGAACTAAAATGTCAATTTTAATCCTTGAGACAAACACTAAGATAATTTAATAAATAGAGTGAAAGAAAAATAAGAGAATTAAAATGGTGCACTGGAAACTATATTTACACAAAAGAAAGTAGTAACAAAATTACTGAAGAACAAAGGCATGGCATAAAGAATATAGATAGAACATGACACATGTCAGTTTCAACTTAACAGTAATTACACTAAACATAAATTGATTAAATACTCCAATCAAAAAGCAGAGATTTGCAAAATGGACTTAAAAAAATAAACATAAGCTAATTGTACATTGGCTATGGGAGACATACTTTATATTTGAAACACAAAAAGTTTGAACGTGAAAATATGAATGAATATATACTATATAAAAGAAAGTGAGAATGAATATACTAATATCAGAGAAAATAAACTACCAGAAAAAGTGTTACTAGTAACAAAGACATACTTTTATAATGCTAAAAGATCAATAACATCAAAAAGTTATAATAATAAGCATATGTAGGTTGAACATTCCTAATCTAAAAATCCAAATTCCAAAATACTCCAAAATCTGAAAAATTTGAATGCTAATATGTTGATCAAATGATTCACTGCCATATTTTAGATTTTGGATTTTCAAATTAGATGCTTAGCTAGCTAGTAAGTATTAATATAATGCAAATATCCCAAAATCTGCAAAAATTCAGAATTTGAAATACTTCTAGTTCCAAGTATTTCAGAAAGAGATATTTATCCTGTATGTACCTAAAAAGAGTGACCTAAGATACATAAAACAAATACTGACAGAATTTAAGGGCAAAATAGACATTAATAACTCACATTCAATAGTGGATTGAACAAGTGGGCAGAAGATAACAAGGAACACGTAGCTATACTCAAGCAACAACAGCTGAAAACCTTCTCTTCAGGTACACACAGAATATTCTCAAGCATAGTCATATGCAACAATAAATTAAAAATTATTGAAACCATACAAAGTAAATTTTATGATCAAAATAATATTGAATTGAAAAACATTAACAGGAATAATTTGGGAAATTCTAAAATTTGTAAAAGTTAAACAACACACTCATAAATAATAATGAAACAAGAAAAATCACAAGGAATGTGAAAAAATACTTTGAGATGAATGAACATGAAAACACAATATAACAAACCTAATAGTATGTAGCATGCTTAGAGAGAAATTTGTTTCTAAAACATTATATTAAAAAAATTCAAATAAGGAATCCAAATTCCCACCTACAAAAATTAGAAGATAAGAAGAGAAACTAAACACAGAGGAAGTAGAGAGAAGGAAAAAATTAACATTAGAGTCAAAATGAATGAAATAGAGAATGCAAAAGCAATAGAGGAAAATCAAGTAAACCAAAAGTTGGTTCTCTGAAAGTATCAACAGAATTAGCAAATCTATAGGCTGAATGACCAAGAAAAAATGAGAGAATACTCAAATTTTAAAGTCAGCAATGACAGTGGGACCATCACTAAAAAGTTTACAGAAATTTCTTAAGAGGATTGCAAGGGAATATTATAAACAACTACATGCCAACATGTTAGAAAACTTAGTTGAAATGCACAAATTCACACAAAATACCAACACTGAATCAGGAAGAAATTTTAAAAATCTGAATAGATCTATAATAGGAAAGAGGTTAAATTATTAATTAAACAATTTCCTACAAAGAAAAACCCAGGCCCAGATGGCTTACTGGTAAATTCTAATAAATATATGAAGAAGTAATGCAAATCATCATAAACTCATGCAAGAAAATCATAAAGATTAGAACACCTTCCAGTTCATTCTATGAGGCCAGCATTACTCTGACACCAAAACTAAAAAATATATACCCCAAGAAACATACAGATCCATAATTCTTATAAATATAGATATGAAATTCCTCAACAAAATACTGGTAACCTGAACCCAGCAACATTTAAAAATGATTATTCGCAATGACCAATAGGGATTTATCTAGGAATGCAAGTTTGTTAGACCACCTTGAAATGAATCAATGTAATACACCATATTAACAGAATAAAGAACATTAATTGAAACAGATATAAAGCATTTGACAAAATCTAACACCTTTTCATGATAAAAGCACTTAACAAACTAGAAGTAAACTTCACCAACTTCATAAGGTCCATTCTTAAAAACACACACAGCTAATATAGTACTTAGAGGTGAAGGAAGAAACACATATTCCTTCAGAGAAGGAAGAGGACCAGAATTCACACTTTTCTTATTAATTATTGCAAAGCTATAATAATCAAGATAGTGTGTTACAGGCATAAGAATATATTTATTGATCCATGCCAAAAAATTAGCAGTCCAGAAATAAGCTCCCTATTTATGGCCCCTTATTTTCAGACTGGGTGTCAAGCCAATCCAACAGAGAAAATTGGTTTTTAGCAAATTGTGCTGGAGCAACTAGAAATATATACATAAAAAGGAAAAAATAAAAGAGAAGTATGTCTTTTTCTGTAATAGTTACTTTTGTTTTTCAACTTGGCTAGGCCATGGTACCCAGATATTTGGTCAACCATCAGTCTGGATAGTGTTGTGGAGATATTTTTTTAGACGAGATTAACATTTAAATCAGCAAACTTTGAGTAAAGCAGATTATCATCCATAACATGGATAGGCCCATTCAATCAGCTGAAGGACTTCAGAGAAAAGACGAAACCCTAAAGAAAGAAGTGCTGTGCCCAGACCGCTGTCAGCACTGCAGTGCGGCTCTTCCTGTCCCCAGCTCGCCAGCCTGCCCTGCGAGTGCAGACCTGCCAGCCCTGAGGAATCATGTGAGCCCACTCCTTAAAATATTCCTGAATCTATGTACGTATACAATCCTGTTTGTTACTTTAATCTGGAGAACCCTAACTGATATACCTTCCTACTATTAACACAAAATAGATATTAATATTATCTCGAATAATTAAATATGAACTCAAAATGGATCATAGACCTAAATGTAACAACAAAAACTATAAATCTCTTAGAAACATAGGTGTATATCTTTGTGACCTTAAGTAAAGCAAAGATTTCTTAGCCACAACTCTAAAAGAGTGATTTATTTAAAAATTGATAATTCAATTGCATCAAAATTTAAAAGTTTGTGCTGTGAACAATGAAGAATGGATACACAGAATGCAGTATGTCCTTTCGGGGAGCCAGTCATAATCCCACAAAATACAATTCCAAACACTATAATCTTGAACACTGAAATCCCAAAAGGTCAAAATCCTGAAAGGATAATTCTGAAAAAAAAATTAAAAATTCTTTAAAAGAGATCTATTCACATTTTTGAAAGGGAATTTATTTGATAACTTACAAAACCATGATAGAGCACTTCGTAGGAGGCGAAGGGGAGCCATGTGCAGATCCCACGGCCAGAGAGGAGGCAGGAGTGAAAGGAGGGAGGAGCCGGGCTCTTTTTACCAGTCAGATCTCCTGGGAACTAGCAAGCGAGAATTCAATCGTTAACATAAGGACAACACCCAGCCATTTGTGAGGAATCTGCCCCAGGACCCAAACACCTCCTACCAGGCCCCACCTCCAACATTGGGGATCAAATTTCAACATGAGTTTTGGAGGGGACAAATATCCAAACTATATCAGACATCTCTTCATCTATTGAAGAAGTGTCAGTGTTTTTACATACACACACACAACACTTACACACAGTCAGCATTGTGATAATACACTCCGTCAAATTGCAAAAAAATGCATAAAACGAATTAGAACTCTCTAAAAGTCTCTACACAATTTATACCTCAGTATTGAAAATGATGCGAAAACCATATACATAGATAGCATAGTGAATTTGTTTACAAGGTTTCTACATATTCCTTATGCTGTATGATTTATATCTCGATAAAGTTATTAAAATGTATTTAAATGGAAAGGGATTAATAGCTTTGATTTGGATAATTTATGTTTTAATGTACCAATTACACACCCAGGCACAACATTAATGTGTATATATAAAAGACTGCATCTCAGAAGACAGGTTAGAGCTAAAAATAGAAATTTAGGCACTACCATCATCTAGCTAATTTAAAAGAATTTAAAAGCAGAGACTAGTTATAGTCTTCTAGACTCAAGGTTGACAATCTTTAAAGTACCAGATAGAGAATGTACACACACATACACACATAGACCAAGAGATAAAATAAGAATTTTATGTAGGTACTTATATATTTATTGATAAAATTAAAAATATAATAATAATTAGGTACATCTTTTTGTAATACTGGTCAACTGATAAGAAAAATGGAATCTGTTGGGGTATATTATTTCACTTTAGTGGGATTAAAAGCTAGTGTTCTCTATTCTCAAAATAAATTACAAATATTTATCTGTTAATGCTAACCTGGAATGAGTTTTTATACATTTCATCTTTGTAATGTCTTTTCCCACAGTAGTCTGCCAAATGCTGAGGTCAGCCCATGAGCATTTGATTTTTACTGAGTATATTCATTGTTTGGAAAGCATTTATAGAATTCTATTATTCTTCTCTTAATGTTTGACCTTCAGCATACCCTTACATTGCTGATTAATTTCTAAACAAAGGTTAAATGAAAGCTCTTCCACTGCTCAGTTCAATGGGCTTAAAATATGAACATTTCTTTTGCGCTTGCTTAGATGTCTGAAATCTGAAATGCTGGAACTATAGTTTGAACTTGGAAAATATATCCATTGCACAGATCTGTGAGTGTGTGGAGACCACTCCTCTTGTTTTAACTTGAAACAGCTTATGACATGTAAAAGCAGGTTGACATTCCTTCAATTCAAACAACAGGAGATACAATGGCACAGAGGTCTCCAGGGGTGTGCATTTGATGCATTTGGACACAGCCACCACTCCGAAGGTCCCAGCAGTTAGTCGAATGTGCTGCTATCACAGTCTTGATATTTTTATTATTTTTTTCTTTGAACTGGAGATATATGAAATATTCCTGTCAACTCTTCCTTAACATTTCATTTGCACACAGTGTTCGTGATGCCCCAGAGCACAACGGACACACGACACATGAGAGTTAAGTGAGACGCACAGCAAGTGCAAGATAAGCATGCCGCACCTGCCGCTAAGTGGGAGCACTGGCTGCCCAGAGAGGCCACACTGTCCGTGCCGGCCAGCACTTGCTGTGAGGCTGTGGCATTCCAGGAAACGCAAGCGATCAAGGGACCCTGTCACACCTTTCATACTCACGTGGGGTTCTTGCATTCGCCAACAACTTATGCTGAAAGTGGTGACACTGAATGAGAGGGAGGGAAGAGGCAAACCATAGTTCCTTTTCTTCTGTACATTCTTACTCATCGATAAGTCAAAGTAGAGCTGGGGGAAGTGTGAGTGTATCAGGAAGTAGAATAAAAAGTCAAGTTAGTTTTATGCAGTATGTTTTAGCCAGGGTTCTCCAGAAAGACAGAACTGTAGGAGGTCTGTCTAGAGCCAGACGAATATCTGAGGGGTGGATCTGGGGCTGGCCCACCCGATTACTGAGAAGCTCGTGACAGACCATCTACAAGCTGGGAACTGGTGACTGGGACCTTGGCCCAGTCCACGTCCGAAGCGGCAGGAACAAGGAAGCGAAGGTGTAACTTGCAGGCTGAGGCCCCAGAGCCTGGGGCTGGCGGCTGGCATGAATCCGGGAGTCCTAGGCCGCAGAGCCTGGAGTTCCGGTGTCCAAGGGCAGACAAACGGCGTCCCAGCTCTGGAAGGGGGGGCAAGAGTCCACTCTTCCTCCACCCTCTTGTCCTGTCAGGGCCTCCAGCTGCTCGCACGGTGCCGACCCACAGAGCGTCCTTCCCACTCCCTGGCTGCCCCACGTGCCCGCCTCCCCCGGAAACGCCCTCACACACTCTCCCAGCATTCCAGGCAGAAGCAGAACCACCTGGGCTTCCCTTCAGCAGAATAGGGGTGGGCTCAGGGCCCACTGAGGCATTAAGAATAAACCATGCTCTACCACCTATCTGAGTATCCCTTGATCCGGTCAAGTTGACACCCCAAATCAACCGTGACAAGGTGTTTCCACTGTTCTGGTTCAAATATAACATGTAGGCACGTATGAGCCATAATAGATGAATTATATAATCTTGGTGATTGTGCATGAATTAAGTGCTTTTCTATTTGTATCTTAACTTGTCACTGTACCATATATAGATGAACAGAAGATGTATTTGTAGGCTGTCACGAAGCAGGTGGAGTCGATGAGAGCACCTCATTCCGTCTCTGCTGCACTTCCCAGCCCTGCTGTCGAAGGGTGCGGCTCATAGACACTAGCTGAAGTAACGGGAACAGCTGCGCTCCAAAGAAACTCTATTTGCGGATGCTGAAACTTTACTTTCAGGTGCAATAAATTTGATTTTAGTTTGGTCTTCTTCAGCCATTTAAAGTATAAAAACTATTCTTAGCTCATGGGCCACTCAGAAACAGATGGCAGGCCAGATTCAGCCCAAGGGCTGCATTTTGACAATCCCTCATGTAGCAAGAAGGAATTAGAAAAGGATGTGGCTCATGACCAAACCTTACCTCGCTCTAATACTGAGTGGTGTGTAGAGAAAGAGGAGGCAGTAGGGAAACCCAGGACTGCATGGGTGCATGCTAACTTAGCAGTCGCAAAGCCGAAGGCTTGCTGACGCTGTGCCTGGTGCTGTCTGCCGCAGAGCGCCGGCCAGTGTGAAGAGATGAGCCCGAGCGCCTTCCCCAGCACGGGCTGCCTGGGCTGCTTTGGAAGAGCAGCAAGGAAGGTGGATCGTGGAAGCAGAGTTCTGCAGGCTGGATTCATGAAGCACAACCAATTCTTTTGAGAAGCTTCAGCATTTATATTTTTATTTCTTGTGGACAGTAGCATGCTAAGTGGAAGCTGCATGCAATCAAAAACCAGCCAAATAAGCTTTGTATGTATACTTCTAAAAGGTGTTGACTCTAGGGAAATTACCACCCATCTCAGAACGAAAATGTGAGCCCGCCAGCACCATGTTCTCCATCCACCGTGCGTGGTATTCACTGTATGCGATTTGTTTCACTGCCTCCTTTGCTTTCCTTTCAGAAACTTCTTTGATAAATGAGTGCTGCCATTTCATTAGTCATCTTTCTTTAAAACTCTAATTGTCTGAATCCATTTTTTAATGGTGGACTGCTGACAGCTTTTAAGTCTCACGTCTCCTTCTTGCCTCCGTGCCCCTCATTGGGAGAGCCAGCGAGGCGGCCAGCACGCCCTCGTTTGCCATCAGCAGGGGCCTCAAACCACCCCGCACACCAGCACCTTCATGCTGGGCCCGGCCCCTGGTCACAACAGAGCCCCAGCCCGGGCCCTTCTCTGCCCTCTCAAGCTATTTGATATCTGCCAGAGAGGCTGCCCTAGAGGAGCCCCCAGCGTGCTCATCATGTAAACAACAAAGCTTTCCACCACGCCTCTTAGTGTGAGTGGCAGCCATCTGTCCCAGCACGCAGACCAACTGCTGAGCTCTGGGCGGGGTCCTTCCTGTTCTTCCAGTGTCACTGTGAGCAGGAATCCTTGATGCCACCCCCAACTCCAGGCTTTCTGCCCTGCTTTGGTTTGCTGACCCTGCAGCCTGCTGGCAGTCACCATAGCATTATATCTTGATAGCTGCCAGTGTGAGTTCCCCAGCTTGTTCCTTACAAGACTGACTTGTCACTTGCCCCTTATTGGCATTTGCATTTTTACATGGATGTCAGAATAAAATTGCAAATTGTCAATTAAAAAAAAAAAAGAAAGAAAACATTCTGGGGTTTTCCCTGGGTTTGTATTGAATCTATAAAGGAATTTGTGAAGAAATAATATGGTTTCTGCAAATCTTTTTGGATTTTCTGTGTTTGGCCAACACCATATGTTGTCTGAAAAAACTGACAATTCTCTTTCTTTCTTCACATTATGCCTTCTCCTTACGTTCTTGCCTGACCGTGCCAGCCAGGGCCTGCTGTGCACTCTGAAGGGGGTGGCGGTGGTGGGGATTCTGGTCTAGTCCCAATGGCAGCAAGAACACTTTATATATGTTACAATTATTAAAATTTAAAATGTTTTCTGATTTAATAAGCAGATATAGCTTTTAATTGTCCAAAATAAAGTAAAATAATGTTAAAATTGAAGCATACAATTACATTTGAATTTTAACTAAAAATGTTTATTCAATTTATTGCTGAAATATTTAAAGTCATGTGACTAGGTATATTTTTACATAACTGTATACTTACACATACTTTCCCTAAAAACTGAGAATTGTAGGAAAGCATTTTTTACTTCAAAGCTAAGCTTGAATATAACTTGTAATTTAGAACTCAACTAAAACATCTCATCTGTGCAGTTAGGACTTCTCATTCTTGCCATTCAATTATAGGCATCTTAAATTGTCCTTTACATTTCTGTGTTTAATTGATCATTGTCTATACCCTTCAACCAAGAAGGAACCCTGTCTTGCTCACAGCTGAAACCCAAGGAGAGTTACAACCATGTTCTCGACACTTAGGACAGTATCTGGCCTGTGGCAAGTATTCGGTTCTTATTCCGAGAAAGTGAGAATAAACATAAATAGTCCATCTGACTGGAAATACACAGAGTTATCTGCGAGAATGAGAATGACCCTCAGGCTTTAACAACTTACCTGAAACCTGATCAAATCACCAATATATCTAGTCAAAAGTCACCAACCAATATACGTAGCTAGGAAAGCTTAAGTCATAATAAGCAAATGTCATCACATACTGTTTGACACTGTTATGTAAAGATTTGGTAAATCCTTAGGGAGCACTGACACTTTTTAAGCCAAGGCAATGGAGACAACAAGGTGAGCAAACGTGCCTCCCTGCCTCCCTCGTGCAGCTATTCATCCTGCACCCGGGGCCTTGGGATATTGTTTTCCTCTTTACAAGAGTTTTCAAATTTTTATCTCTGTATGCTGTGACTGAACATTCAAAATCTCTTATGAGATCCAATTTTACTAATTCTGTGCTGATCAGTCCATTTTCTGAGTATGAATTTTCTTTTCAAGTGTATGTATTTAGAATGTAAAAATGATCTGATCTTGCACACTAGAGAAATCCTGCTCCTGCAGCTATTTTATGTCTCATTTAAAATTAATCGGTTGACATTCTGATGTGTGAGTGTTTATATAACACTAACTTCTGGGAGACTTTCCATGATTTCTCTACCTTCCATTTCACTCAGTCCCTAAGAAAAAGAATCCTTTATGAAACAATGACAAAGTGGCTTCCAATCATGTCATTGGCCCACTGTCCTGGTGTTGAAACTTTTGCCACAATGTAGAGACCATACATATTAATAAAAATGGACTTAGCCATTTATCTTTTGATTTCTTTCTTTGGACTGCATCTTTAGGACATTTTTATTTAGAGAGTCTTCTCTTTGAATGGCTTCCCAGGAAAAAAGCTGCCCGGCTTGAGTGGAACACATGTGGTCCTTCAGCTCCTGCTTGGGAGGCACTTTCCCTCAGCTGCCACCTAGAAATGGGAACAGGAACCAGATTAGAGGGCAAGTGACAGGAGGAATTGGTGTGGCAAGTCTGAGCCAAAGCGGTCCCTGAAGCTTGGGACCAGCATAGCCAAGTGTGAAATCACAAGGATTAGGGACAATGTCCTACCTACTGAGGCAAAGGAATTCTGTATGACATTTCTTCAACATGGTCAGTCTTTCTTGGGGGGATCACTTAGGATTTAATATCTGGTATCCTGCACCTATTTTTTGGACAACAGTAGATATTACAAGTGGTAACAAATGGGTCATAAAAAGCCATGAGGGATACAGACTTTAACAGTATAGCATTTCATTATTCGTACATGTCATGTGATCCTGCAAACAGTTCTGTATTTTGGATTATGTCAGGTTCAAATGGCTTTAGAATTAGGAAATATATTTAAATATCTTAAGAAAACATATCCGAGTATCTTAAGAAACAAAGGGTACGAAGTCTGTCCAGCAATGTAGTGGTGGACTATGTTGTGTTTGCAGAGACAGAAGGTCTGGTGCACGCCCAGCCCCGTTCCAAGTGTGGAAGTCCAGGGACTGCCACTCTTTTGAAGGTCCTGCTGTCACCGTCTGAGTGGTGAGAAGGTTTGTCCTGGATACCTGGAGCTCCAGAGCCGAACTCAGCCAGAATCTCTGATTCACATGCTCATTAACAAGAAGTTAACTGTCAATTATGTCTCAAGAAGATTTAGGATATCGAATATAGTGTTTGAGAGAATTAAAGTCAAAATTTTAATATCTAAACACTTACAAATCTAAGCAAATTTGGTGTTTTGTGCACTTGGAAATTTTAAGAGAAATTATCCTACTACAAAAAATAATCAGACTTAAATCAAACTTAGACTGTACATTTTAAAACTTGACTAAATTTTGCAATTTTAAGTTGAAATCATACAAAGGTTATATACAATTTCACCATTTAATATAATGTTTGTCACTTAAGATCTTAAGTTTTACCAAATATAAAAACTTTAATTGATTAAATGTGGACTTGTTGAAATACCAAGAAAATTTTATCAGTCATAAAATTGGTATATTTGATAAAGGCCATTCTCACTGGAGTTACTGGTTAGAGCTGGAACCCATACTACTAAGTGAAGTATCCCAAGAATGGAAAAACAAGCACCACATATACTCACCAGCAAACTGGTATTAAATGAGCAGCACCTAAGTGGACACATAGGTACTACAATAATAGGGTATTGGGCAGGGGGACGGGGGGGGGGGATGGGTAGATACATACATAATGAATGAGAAGTGCACTGTCTGGGGGATGGTTATGCTGGAGACTCAGACTTGTGGGGGGTGGGGGGGAAAGGGCATTTATTGAAACCTTAAAATCTGTATCCCCATCATATGCCGAAATAAAAAAAATAAAAAATAAAATAAAATAAAATAAAATTGGTATATTTAGAGAGAAAATCAAATACATTTTATAAATGTAGTTAAAATGATAATTAAGCTTATAAATAGAATAAAGGTCCCAATTAATACAATTTTTAAAATTGCTAAGTTTATACTTAGAATAAAATTTTAACCTAAAAGTTGAAAGAAATGTGTTTTTTAAATTGTGACTTTAATAAATTGAATATTGATGTTTATAAGCCAAAGCAAACATCTGAGTTGTCTTTGCTGTGTTGAAACTGCACTGAGAACATGAAAAAGTTCACTTTTGATACTTATTCTTTCCACCAGTGTCACGACTAACAATGGCTGCCTTCTCATATTGTTTGACTATAGGGAGAGCACATCCTCATCAAGCCTCCCAGGTACTTTGGTCCATGTATCAGAGAGCACTCCCTGTTAATGCTAAGCAATTTATTAGCATTCTGGTTTCAACTATTAGTCTAATTGCCTCCATTAACATTATCTGATCAACAAGGAGGCATCGACTCTCATTTTCCTGGCGAAGCTCTGTTTCGGGCCTGGAGTATGGAGCACCTTGTCTGATTTTCTCAACACGCTGAGTGACATTGGCGCGTCTCCAGGGAAACAGTGTCTGGCCTTCGAGGGGTAGCAATGCATGCCTTTACAGTCCTGCGCTTACGCATTTGGAAATTTTCACAGCGTGGGGATGATGCTTACTGCATTTTCTATCCATATTTCAATTTAAACTTAAGACTTTATTAAACAAAAACTTCTACTCTGCTGAGGATGCTGAGGGCCAGACTTACAGCCCTGCCACACTTTCTTTGGGAATTCAGGGAATCTCATTACTGTCCAAACATTTGCTCAGTCTGTGTTTAGAGTTTGACCATTCACAATAGCAGTAACCATTTAGAAAAGTGAAAAGGAAAACCACTCGTTCTCACCCTAGAGAAGAAAACAAAATTAAGAAACTTCTTTAAAAAGCCATAAAAATATTAGGTAACTAAATATGAAATGTCTGATTTCAAATCAAAAGTCTAGTTTATTATATCTCAAACAGGAAGCAGTACCATTAATCAAAGTGTGCACCTAAACTATCGATACAGTTTTGCCATCTTACCAGTAGCTTGTTTACACCATCAGCAAAGAAGCCTAGAGAGCAAGTGGCAATGAAATCTCAAAAGATGTTTCCCACAGCTTGTTGAAAATTGAATATTCTTCCTTCCAAGAAGGGGTCCAAAGCCTGGAAGAAGTGGTAGTCAGTTGGTGCAAGGTCAGGTGGGTACTGTGGATGACAGAGTTTCCAAGTCCAGCTTCTGTAGTTTGAGCAGCATTGTTTGTGCGACATGTGGTCAAGCGTCGTCTTGCAATAGAATTGGCCTGTGTCTATTGACCAATCTTGGCTGCTTAATCACAAGCGTCCTCATCATTCCTTCCATTTGGTTGCAGTAGACATCACTGTAATCGACTGAGCAGGTTTCATGAACCTGTAGTGGATAATACCAGCACTGGAACACCAAACAGACACCATTAGCTTTTTTTGATGAATATTTGGTTTTGGCCTGTGCTTTGGGACTTCATCTTTATCCAATCTGTGTGCCGAATGCTTGTGATTGTCAAAAAGAATCCATTTTTCATCGCGCATCACAATACAGTGTAGAAATGGTTCCCTTTTATGTCGTGACAGCAAAGAAAAGCAAGTTTCGAGACAATTTCTCTTCTGATGCTTGTTTAATTCATGCAGAACCCATCTATCCAGCTTATTTACCTTGCCATTTGTTTCAAATGGCCCAGTATTGTTGGAACAGTAACATCAAAACTTGCTGCTAATTCACATGTAGGTTGAGATGGATTCACCACCACTACAGCTCTCAGCTCATCATCATCCACCTTGGTCTCAGGTTTCCCACGTGGCTCATCTTCAAGAGTAAAATCACCAGAACGGAACTTCTCAAACTATCAGTGTACTGTGCGTTCATTAGCCACATCCTTCCCAAACACTTCACTGATATTTTAAGCTGTCTGCACAGCACTGGTTCCTTGATGGAACTCATATTCAAAAATAACATAATAATTTCTGACTTATCCATGGTTTCACAAAAGTTGCTCTAAAAAAATATGTAAGATAATCACAAGCCAAACTGTGTGTTTGAAAGAATAAGGCTGTACCCTGACAATAAACATAAAACAAAAAATGTCTAAGTGAAATGTCAGAGGTATCAACTGTCAAACTTAGTACTTAAGGGAATCTGACATTTCATACTTAATAACCTTAATGCAAATTAATGTAACCTTAATGAAAATTGTCCTCTCATGGTAAGGGGACAAGATAAAGGGCCGTAATAACTCTTCAGGCAAGAATATTATTTTTCACTATTTTTTTTGTCAGTCTGTCATCCAAAGAAGGTCAGCAGGACGTGAAGCCTTGGTGTCTGAGCCCGGGGACGCTGTCGCCCGCAGCCTGTCTCGCAGCTCTCTGGCCTTCACACACCTTCCTCCAACAGCTGCCCTGAAAGTGGAACCAGCCTGTGAAGTGAGGACCTTCCACTGTCATTTGCACTTCACAGTGATGCACCAGGGAGTTTATTTTTGTTCATGTAATAAATTCGGCAATGTGCCGATAATGTCAAAAGAACAAATACATTCTGGGTAGTGCTCTATAATTAATAAGTAATGCAAACATATACTTTTGTACGTAACTATCATAGCCTGTCTTTTTTTTTTTTTTTTCCTAAGCTAGTAGAAGAGTGTAAGGGATACATGCTATTTATAGCGTGAGCATCAATGCACACTTCCGCAGAAAATAGAAAGGGTTTTTGTACCGTGCTTTGAATTGCTCGATAAATACGTACAATAAAGTTAGTAGATATTACCTTAAACACTGTCAATATGAAATGATCAATGCCCCAATTAACTTTAAGGGTAAATACATGTTACGTGCATTGTAAATGTCCGCGGACTATATCGGTCGCGAGGGGACTCGTCGGCCCGTAGTAGCAGGGAACTGCCTGCCAGCACGCGGCGGCCGTCCCCGCATGCGCAGCAGCCGTCCCCGTCCCCGCATGCGCAGCAGCCCCCGTGGGGCGCGCGCCGCTCCTGCCGCCGCTGCCGCGCCTGCGCAAGGGAACGCCCCGCCACACGCCCCGCTACGCGCCAGGGGCTTAAGGGAAGGAGAGGGAAGGGAAGCGCGGGAAGTCAGGCGAGGGGACGAAGGCGTGGCCCGCGGCGCTGAGGCCTGCGCTCGGACGTGTGCAGAGCAGTGCGACTCTCTCGAGGGATGCAAGACGAGCTGTGACGCAGTCTCGCCCTTGAGCAGCTTCCGACACAGAAGGAGAGCTGGGGCAAGGGCACGGCCCGCCGCCCACCAGGCCGGGTGCGCACGGTGCCCCGGAAGGGAAGGGGGCTGGACTGCAGGAGCCTTCCCGGAACCCAGGGAAGTCTGCCTGAGAGAGGGTCTTAAGCAGCGCTTCCAGGAAAGGGAAGACTTTGAAATAGGAACTAGGAAGAGTGCATTTCTGGTGACGGGGTTCTTTAAGGCAAAGAACTCACAGCACTGGAGCTCTCCTTCTGCGGCGGCCGGCCGTGTGCAGCGCGGCCGCGAGCTCGCCCTGTGGAGGAGGGGATGGGCGGCACGTGCAGTCTGAAGGCCCAGAGCCCAGAAGGCGGAAACAGAATGTATCTGACAGGAGACTTTGGCGCAGCTGTGGTCCCTGACGGTGTTTCTTTCCACAGGGAGCTCCCTAATTAGAGCCTTGCTTATGAGAATCGAAGTGGCCCGGCTGAGGACGCAGCACTGTGTCGGGAGGACCCCGGAGGAGAGTGGGGTCAGGAAGAGACCAATCAGTCAAAGTTACCAGAACACGTAGTTAAAATTAGCATTTTATTTTCTGGTCAGTTGCTTGGTTTTTCAGCTGCCTAGCCTGTGTTTTAAACCTGTCATTGAACTCATGATTCTTCAGCACGTGTAGGGAGATGGTATCTGAGCCTCGTGATTAGGGAATGCAGCTGCAATCCTTGTATATAAATTTATGCTCTTAAAAGTGCCACTTTGCGTGTCCATGGACTTGATGTTAAACATGATTCGTTGCTCCAGAGCTAAGTTACTGTCACCATGTCAATAGCGAGACATTTGAAGCCAAATCAGCAGATGAGATAAGGAAGCTGAGGAGCTAGTAGACTGGTCCTCTTGCTGCCTTTCGTTTCGTTTCGTGTTGCTTTCCTGGTAACATTTAGTTGTATTTCCTTCCAGTTCTAACTTAATCAGTAATCTAATCAACAATTTAAACAACAATGAAAGTGTCCTCAAGCATCTGAGTAATTGTTGTGCTCCACTTACAATTTTCAGCTTCAAGAGAGAAGCAAAACTTCATATTTGGGATGACTGTGATTTTCAAAAATTGAGGCTATTAGTGGTTTTCAAGGTAGACTTTAGAAAATCTGATTAGGATATAGCAATGTCTCTACTGAAAGAAGATAGAGAAAAATGTAAGTTTTCAATGTGTATTCTTTCACCCCATTTTCTCACAGGTAAGTTACAATCAAAGGTATAAGAGCATAAATGTAAGTCTGGGGTAGTAGCTTGTGTGATCCAATCAAATGTGTTTGAAATGACCATGAAGACAAACACCCCAAACCTGGAGGAACACCCGTGAAGTCCAAATGTGTACCCGCTGCAGAATCAGGCTGGTGCAGTGCTGCAGACCAAAAGCTGAGCTGACATTTAAAAAACATACAATAAAAATACATTTGCTGTACAGTTTCTAGAAGATCATCATGTGTTTCAGTCTGACATTCACAGCCTGGATTTAGTAATTTCTCCCACTAAGGGGAGCAATAATGTCGTGGAAGGACTTTCAGGGGAACAGACGATCAATGTCAAATTAGCCGCCCCTTATCAAGACATCTCAACTAACCTGCGGCACACAGATGACCCACTCTAATAAAGTCGGTGAAGCCAAGAGGGAAGGAGCAAACCTTACGGGTGTCACACGTCAGTAAATCAAATCCTGGAATTGCTGTGTACAAAGCAAGGAAAATGAACAATTACCCAGTTTGGCAATACAATACAAAATAATACTAACAATACATCCAACTCATAATCCCATTGGGAGTGCTAGATTAAGTTAGATTGATTACACTGTGAAGGTATTTATATCTGGGACATGCCTAAGACATGGTAAGTACTTGAAAACATTTTCACCTCAAATAAATGTTCTGATGAAGTAGAAAACAATAAAGTACATAGATTTCAGAAGATTTTATTATACACTTGTATAATAATATATGTATGTTGAAGGTTGAGAGGTCATTCCAGGTGAAGATCCAGATATTTAATCTTTCTTTTATTTTAAAATCAAAAAAATAGCAAATAGTGGTAAAATAGCGTCTGAGATTGAAAGGGCAGGGAGTTCATACTTTCACACCACTTCACAATGGTTCCCAGGCATGTAACACTGGTTGGTGTAGAATATGTAAAAACACAGGAGGGATTAAGTGACTACAATTATGATCATCATATCCTCATTGCACTTGTTGCCTAGTTCAAAGAATCTTTAGGAAAGCACCTAAAAATGAGGAATGTTGTTAGACATGACTTGGGCAGCAACACATAGATTTAGGACTTGATGATGAGAACCGCACCCCTCAATATATAGAAAGAGCCTCTGTTAGCAGGCAGCACCAGGTGAGGACGAGGATGCTGAGGATATCAACATGTAGGTATTTCCTCTTGGGAAATTTTCAGCTAAGGGGACAATATAAATTAAACAATGAGAAAGCATGTTATTGATTATCACAATACCTAGTTCTGTGTCTATGCTGTTGGAAGCTAATCTTTTTAAAATTTATGACACTTAAACAAGAGAGGATGGATCATGATAGATACATTTGAGGAAATTAAAACTCTGGCTGAAAATAATATAAATTTACATTATTATAACTATGTTATATCTAAAATCATAATAAGCTTTGGAACAGCCACAAAAACAAAAACTGAAACTTAGAAAACAGAGAAAACCAGCCCTGTGGCCTTGTAA
Organism: Mirza zaza; assembly: GCA_008750895.1. Classification (NCBI taxonomy): domain Eukaryota; kingdom Metazoa; phylum Chordata; class Mammalia; order Primates; family Cheirogaleidae; genus Mirza; species Mirza zaza. Next base: position 119,673 of record VSMD01037789.1, read on the forward strand.
CATAATTTATATCCAATAATTATTTTTAATATATACCAAGTACTATAGAAAGGTACATGGACTAAAGTGGGTGCTAACTAGATATCTGTTGAATGCAAGTATAAGCATATTAAAGAGCACTTTGGAAATGTTTATATTGCTAGGAATCCAGAGTTCTTGCTTTTGTTTTCAGTCTGATCCTTTGTCCTGCTATGATAGGAGCTTGCGAACAACAACAACAACAGTGTGCATATAAAACACTTTTTAGTTCCCCATATAAATTGATGTTAACAATTTTATTCACTGTCAAATGTCTATATATTTATTTTAATCATTGGTTTGTAGTTTCAGCCTTTGAAAGAATTTAAGGTGCTGAGTGGATGCGGTGGTTCACACCTGTGATCCCAGCGCTTTGGGAAGCCAAGCCAGGGGGATCACTTGGGACCAGAAGTTCAAGACCAGTCTGGGCAACAGAGTCCTTATAAAAAAAGAATAATTTAAGGTGCTAAAAGAAGTCTTCTTTAGGTTCCTGCAAATATGAAATGAATTTTTCCTTCCTAGATGGCAAATTACATAATTCTCTTTGTGTTATTCTCACCCTAACTTTTGCTGCCAATTTAGAGAATTGAATAGGCACCAGCATCGGACTCAGCCAGGCCTGGGAGCCAGTGCACACTCCGCCTTTCCCTGGACAGCTGCTGTTGAACAAGGCGCTGTCTCTTTCCCACTGTTTGATCTTGTGTAAGGTGTGAATACTCACACCCACCTCATAGGGTTCCTGTGCAAAATAAATGTTGTGTCTGACATGGGCAGGGGCTCCAATACTGTAGCAGCCACTACTGTTAATTCAGAGATAAGCATTTTTGCACAAGCTTCTGCAGCATTGTGGTAGAGTATAGAAATAGCAATCACAAGCATCGTGCACCCCTTGGACCTGTGCGTACAGATATGTGAACTCAAGTTTGGGTTGGGTGGTTGAAAATAATGGGATCAACTCCAGTAGAAAGCTGGAACACAGTACAACTCAGCCAGAGAGAACTTCTCCCGAGGAATGCTCACCAGCCGTTGCGGCTAACGGAGGCCAGTCGTCCACCAGGAGCTGACAGGAAGGCCAAGTGGCCACTGTGTATCCGAGACATGGGGAAACAGCTGATGACCTGTGCATGTTCTAAGAGGGAACGTACACTTTTGTGAGAACAAAATTACCAAAAGTAATATAAAGTCCAGAAGGGAGACTTCTCTGAGGGAATTGCATCCATTTCCTGTCGCTGTCTGGCACGTGACCATGAACTTAGCAGCTCCACCAGACACCTGCAGCATCTCACAGTTCCTGTTGGTGAGCAGTCTGGCACACTGCAGGTGGGCCCTCTGCTCAGGGCTGCGCAAGGTTGAAATCAAGGTGCCAGGTGGCTGTGTTCTCATCTGGAGTCCCCAGGGAAGGATCTACTTCCAAGATCCCTCAGGTTTCAGGCAGAATTGATTTTCTTCTGCCTGTAGGGCCAAGGCCCCATTGTCTTGTAAGCTGTTGGCCACAGACTGTCCTCAGTGACCAGAGGCCTCTCCCTCCCTGGTCGTGCTCACATTTCTGACTTCAGAGTGAGCGCAGTAGAAAAGGACTCACCTGATAGGCCAGTCCCACCTGGATAATCTCCCTTTGGAGTATTCAAAGTCAACTGATTAGTCACCTAATCGTGGCACTGACACTGCACCATCTACACAGTCCTGTTCACACTCCAGAGGAAGGAAAGAGAGAGTGTAGACAATGGGCAGGAATCTCAGGGGCAATCCTAGAATTCTGCCTACCACAGGAAGAGAAGGAAGAAGAAGAGCCTTCATGGAGATGGGAAGTTCTCAGCATAGACAAGCCTCCCACAGATCTTCCTGCAGGGGTTGAATACTCAAGCACACAGAGAAAAGACGGGACGCCTGGAAGAACATAACATCCAAGGGAAAGACTATGTACATTTTATTGTTTAGTTAAACAATAAAGTTTATAGTTTAGTATTTATACTAAATACTAAATGTTTACAGTTCAGTGTTTATACCATTGTACCATGTCAGATAAAATATATCTTCTCTCCCACCTCAAATGGGGATTATTTCTGATGTTTAATAACCCTCATTAGGAGCCACACAGATTGATATAATATTTCCGGTCGCCTGTCGTTGTCCTTCTTGAAAACCTCGTCTGCATCTTTTCCCTTCAGTTCCACCAATAACTTTTAAATGGGCATTTACTCAACAGTAGTTTATGTGAGTGTATTACATCCGACACCACGCTTGCGTTTTCACTTAAAATTAGGATATCGGGATAATATAAATGAAAATTAAGCCGAGGGTCGCAAGAGGAGCTTCCCAAGGGCGGTTCCCACAGGGCGGCCGTGGCGGGCGCGGGGCGGCTCAGAGGGCGCCGCAGCCGGGCTGCCCCGCGGGCAGAGTAACGAACGCGATTCCACGCTCCGACCTGCGTTTCTATCTTGAACCTCAATTAAAATGATAAAATCATGAAATTGTTGTTCTTACTGAACAGCGCTCTACGCCTCGCGGTGAGGGCGCCTGGGGGTCCCCGCCCTGCGCCTCGCGGGCCTCGCGGATCGGAGCGGGCCGTCCCACCGCCTGTCCCCCGGACAGAGCTCGTCCCACCGCCTGTCCCCCGGACAGAGCTCGTCCCACCGCCTGTCCCCCGGACAGAGCTCGTAAAGCTGCAGACATCCACGAAACACCAACTGCTACTGCGAGTGCTGCAAAGAAAAAAAAATTAGATTTTGCATGTTTTTACTCAATTGACTTGTAATCCTGCTTCGATCGAGAAACATTTTTCCTTTTTCTGCTGTGCATTATTTTACCGGATCTGATTACTTCCTCGCTGCTCTGTGCCTGCCTGCCCTCCACCCCCATGCTCGCCTCTTTCTGCCGGCGGGAAAGGGGCCAATTATACTTAAAAACGAACAAACAATATGCAAACAAACGAACAAAAAAAAAAGGTTTTCCTGCAGCATTTGCTGCTTCAGTCAGTTGTTCCTGGGATAAAAAAATAGTATTTGATGATTTTGAGTTAAAGTCTTCTTGTCTTGCCAACTTGAAATCACAATTTACTTTTCTGTAATCTTATATCTCTTTGATAGAACTCTCTTTTCAAAAGAAGGAACATTTTTTTTTCTTTAATAATTCACATGGTACATTCTATCTAATGAAATCAATTGTCAAATTCAAAAGCGGTAGATTCTCTAATTTCATTTTAAATAATAACACAGATAACAGGTTCGGAACAAATCAATGTGTGCATGCGCAACCCCTCAGTGACTTAAAACAGTATGTGAATTAGTATTAGTGGTAATTAATTAATATTAGTTATCATACTATCCTATATAATGCTTAGAAATAAAATATACTATTCTGGGTTTACCTCAGTGTTTTGAGCATCACAAAGTTAGAGATAAATTTTTAGCCAATGATACAAGTTTTTTGTGTATTCACATTTCTCTGTACTAACTTTGCCCCAGTTTTCATCTGAGTACTCGACATCTATTTTCTTCTATAATGATTTATTTATGTCTTTTTGTTTTCATCTTATATTTTATTATGCATTTTTGAATGGTCTATCAAATCATCCATTCATAAAAATAAGCCAGCAGCAACAATAGCAAATAAAAACAAGGACAAAACAAAACTCTTGTTTATTTTTATTTATGTTTCACAATACAAAAAATAATTTAGATTTTCCAGTGACTGGAAACAAATATCCAGTTAAAAGATATTGCCTTGCACCGCCTAGCACTCTCTCTTGGATGCAAACGAAAGCACCAGCACCTGAAGTAATGATCCGATAGGGACTGTGCTTCTGACCCTCACGCAGCTGGGACAGAGCCGGGCTTGACTCAGGCACACTCCAGTGCTGAGACCACGGGGACACGCTGCGTGTGCGTGCGGGCTTGTGAGATAGACAGAGACACATACTGACTCCCTCTCGGCTCTATCCTGCAGGTTGCTCAGTGTTCCCATCTGGTGGAGAACGTGAACATTGGAGGCCCACATGCACACAAAAGCAGTCCACTTTACTGAAAAGAGAAATTCTTTCTATTTAACACTCTTAGATCAATCCAGACAAAGGCTCCAATCAACCTGTGCTACTGCCCATCACTGGAGTACTGGCTGCCTTCGAGGGGTGGGGTCACTTGGACAGGGTGCCCACCCCTGTGGTGGAGGTCGAGAGGGCATGGGGCATGGCAGTGTGTACCTGACCCCCCCACACACACATGGACTGGGACACGGTGGTCATCCACAGGAAACAGGCGCAGATCACAGAGGGGGAGGCCTCCCACATCCAGGATCGCATTTCAAAGCTAGGATACACAGTTTCAGGTATCCTGGAAGGTGAGTAGAGGTCATAAGGAAGAACGAAATGAGTAAAGTATGAAGTTCTAATGGGACAGTTCAATGCAAATCAGCATAAATAGCATGTCCCTGCGAAGACACAAAGGCCTTCAGGAATAGTAGCATTTGTGTGTCCCTAATTTATCTTTGTCCAACACAAAATTTAGTGTTAGTGTTTTTCCAATATGTCTTTGTGCATTCCTGTTTTCCAGCTCTTCATCTTAATAGGTCAGTGCTGAGCGAAATGGATGGATGGCAGGAGGAACTGCTGCTAATGCCCCGTGTCCCTGGTCTGACTTGTTTCCACTTGAGTTTTGCTACATATGATGACATGCATTCTGCCAAAATTTGACCCCTTCCACCTTCTCATTTTCTCTCTTTTGAAATTTCTCTATTAGTCTTATATCTTAACCACAAAGGACTATGCAACATTTGTGGAACTTGCCACGTGCTTTCAAACACTCTGCCTTTCTCTTACCTAAATTCCACCCACACATCAATGCTCATCTACAGGCCACTTTCCCAAACCCTTCTGCAAACTGTCTTCTTATCACCACAGTTCCCTGTCATGACAAATATTTCCTACCTTGCCCAGCTAACAGTATTTCATGCCAAGAAGTCTTTTATTACATCTCAATTTATAAATATTATTGCAAGTATTATTTTTATCTTCCTCATTATATTCTAAAGCCCTTGAGAATATAATTACAATTATCATACATTTTATTTTATTTTATTTTTATTTCGGCATATTATAGGGGTACAGATTTTAAGGTTTCAATAAATGCCCTTTCCCCCCCTCCCCCCACAAGTCTGAGTTTCCAGCATGACGGTCCCTCAGATTTTTATCAACTATATTGCCTAGTATGAGGCTTTTCATATAGTAGGCAGACAAAAAAGAGTTACTAAAACTTTGGTGGCAATCTTTGGTTTTCATTTGTTTAAGAATTTAGATTTAGTATTGTTACAGGAGGCAGCCTTTAGTAAAACATTTGAGATGTCATGACATTGAGACAGTCACTCATTCCCCTCCTCTGCTAAGGCTTCATTTATCATAGAATTAAAAAATTGGGTTTAACATAGACCAGTATTCATTGATCTTAATAGTATTAATTCCATTTACTTAAAATTGAGAAGCATGAAATTAAGAAAATTTTTGGAAGACCTGGACTTTATACTTTTAAAAAGGTTTATGGAATGTCTTCCAGAATAAACCAGATTTCAAATATGCTTAGCAAAATCCAAAGCTCATTGGTACATGAGCACACATTTAGTCAGAGTGAGCACAGTCTTGGTATTATTTGCTTTTGCATGCTTTACTTGCAGTCAGTCTGAACTCAGGTCTGAACTCGGATCCCTTTCTGTATGTCCCTGGGTTCTCCCGATTTGTAGGTTTGCAACCACGCTGTGATGCTGGGAGCCACAGGGCGCGAGGTGGTGGGGAGGGACAGGCCGGCGCGGGGCAGGGCAGCTGCCTGCTCCTTCCTGCCCCTGAGCGCTCCTGGTCTTGGGGAATGACAGCAACGCTGAACCTCTTTTGGGTAGGACTCAGCCACTCCGTTTATCACTTTTCCTCGTTGCAAAACACACAAAACAGCAGACCATGAACTCCTCTTGAACGCCAGACCCTTTTGGTAGGAGGCAGTTGCCTGCCTAGCGCAGCATTCCTTCCCCTCCCGCCTCCCCACCTGGGGTGTCTGTCTCCTTTCAGCCAGTAGTGGAGGCCCACTTGCACCGCCGCAGGCCCAGCGTATTGGTCTGGGAATTCCACAGCCCCTTTCTCCCCGGGACAACACATCAGGTCAGTGTGGGACTAGTTCCACAGCACCTAGGAATCCTCTGGTCCTTCTGGGAATCCTCACCCCTTGGTGCTGAGTCTGACACAGGAAATACATGCATTTTTCATTGGGATTCCCCCAATATCTCCACTGTCCCTCACATAATTTGATTTCTATAACTCATTTATGTCTGTTCATGGATCACTTGTAGGTAAGCTCAAATCCCCAAGGTACCTGGGTCCAGGTGAGTGCAGGGATGCACCTGGCCACAGGTAAGACTGTCCTCAGCCACCCTGCACTAAGCCTGGGACTTCACTACTGCCCCACTATTGCCTCTTTGGAAGCAGGAGTGGGCTGCTGCCCAGCTCTGCCTACTCAGGCATGCGTGGGTATGTTTACCACCTTTCCCATGGAAGACTCACTGTCACCCTTTGATACAAACAGGTTCCCTCTTCTGTCAGGCCACCTCCCTGGTGGCTTCCTTCTCCACTGTGCAGCCACTGTGCCTTATTCAAATCCTTACCACAGTACTCATCTCCTTGGATGTAACTGTCTGCCGTTTGCAGGTCTCCTCGGTTGGTTGTAAAGCATTTAAAGAAAGTGACCTTATTCTCATTGACTCCAGATCCTTGCAGTCCCACAGCCAGTGCGGGTGGAAGAAGGCGCCTGGTGCAGCGCTGCTCCCGCGCCCTGACCCCATTCCCCAGCCGGCCTCCGTGCTTGGCGTTGTCGCAGGGTCTCAGCCACAGGCTGGTGAGTGTCAGCGGGACGTAACTTCTTAAGTGAAGTAAGTCAGCATTTGAACTGCAATTTACAAAATGGAAAGTAAAACCTTCAAAAATTTCAAAAATCTACTATACGGCATGAATATTTTACTGATTTAGCTAAATATTGTCCTCAAATAATTTTTATTATAATGCTCTTTAGTTATTTTTTTGAAATTTGGGATGAATATTGTCATTGGACAAATGATATTAAATAAATTATAAATATTAAATAAATTTTAACTGATTAAGTGAATCTTAGCAAATCTTCTAGAATAGAAAAGTCTTTGATATTGAAAGCCTTACAAATGAGAGATCCTAATCTGTGGTTAACTGCTTAAAATTATCTAGTACTTTCTTTTATTTGGCATGAAAAACTATAGCAACATATAGCAGATCTACTACTCTTATCTGAAACTCCCTTTAGAGAGAAGCAGATGTTTTAAGCCTGTTACCCAAATGGCAATCTCTGTCTGACGTTTAAATAAAAACCATTTGTGCAAATGCATTATTCGCAAGGCTGAGCTTACCAGGAAGAGAGTATTAAGAGCAGCCTTCACACCATCACACCCGTTTTCTGAAGGTTTTTATGAAAACAATCATATATTTTCACCAGTTGAAGAAACTTTGAGAATCTTTGCACTATTCATCTTAAATTGCTTCATGTAATAAGTTATTTCAATGGATATCATGCAATTTAACAATAAAAATATAAGGAATTTGAAGGTGGCAAGGGTTTTAGTGGTCCTGAATGCTTTCAGGAAGATCGTGGATCGTGGGACTTAGAATAGTAGACTATTTTAGCATTTAATTTTAAACAATTTTAGACTTACAGAAATGACACTAGTGCAGACAGATCCTGTGTACCCTTCACACACTTTCCATATTGCTGCCATTCTTATAACCGTGATGTATTTGTGGCAACTGAGGCCTGAGCGTTGGCATAGCACCATCAGCAGAAGCACAGACTTCGTTTGGAGTCCCTCGTTCTCTCGGTCGGTGTTCTTTCCCAGCCCAGAACCTGCACTGCACGCGGCGGTCAGGTCCCCAACATCCCTTCCCTCCTGGACAGTCCTTCGGTCTTCCCCCGCCTGCACTAGCTTCCCATTGCTGCTATTAGAAACGACAACATCCTTACACCTTAAAACAACGCGAATTGAGTTTCTCACAGTTGTGTATGTTAGTTGTCTCCAGCGATTTTCCTACTTTGCGTTTCCCCAGGCAAAAGCCTGGTCTTGGTTTGGCTGAGCTCTTATTAGAGTGCTCTGGGGGGAGTCCATCCCAAGCTCATTCTGGTTGTTACCAGAATCCTACTCCTTGTGGTTGCAGGACTGAGGTCCAGTCTCTCCACCTCTAGAACAGGGCCGTTCGTAATTCCCGGTGGCCTCTCTCTGGTCCTGGGACATGACCTCTCATCTCAGATCAGCCCCAGGCACCCAGTCCTCGCACTCGGCTCTCTGACTCCCCCTGCACTTGCACGCCACTTTCTCGCAGGGTCAGAGAGTATGTCCTTGAAGAGGCTCCTGTGACAGGACGGGGCGTATGACCTCACAACCTTGCATCCGCAAAGTCCCTTCAGCCGTGCAATCCAACATAGTCAGGATCCAAGATCAGGACATCGTCCTTTAGGGGACGGGTGCGGTTGGCCTACCACGTTGTCTTTCATGACTTTGACACTTCTAAAAAATACTGGTCAATTATTTTATAAGATGTCCCTCAGTTTGGGTTTGTCCAATATTTTCTCAGGACTAAATTGAAGTTTGACATACTGGGAAGAACACCCCGGACAGATGTGGTGCATTCTCAGCACATCTGTCCACATTCACGCTGTTGCTGCCGCCACCCTCGCTGACTTGGGCGGGCTGGTGTTGGCAGGGCTTCTCAAGCACGTGCTACCTCTTCTTCCTTCTGTAAATAACATTGCTGGGCACATCTCTGAGACCCTGCCAACATCTTCTTTCTGCTCAAGACAGTGATTTTTATTTCTCTCATTCTTTTCACATTTATTAATTAGACTTCTCCTCACAAAAAGCAATGTCCCTTTTCCTTCCTTTATTTATTTATTCATTCGCTCATTTAAATCAGTATGGACTCCTGGATACTTAGGCATTCCACGAGTTTTGCTCCAACACCACCATTATTTGTTTTGTTGCTTGACTTGTTCTGAGCGTGGTCACTGGTGGTACCATCGGGCTGGCTCTGTGTCCTTCCCTAAGCCCCGTCCTTCTGGGAGCCCTTCCTTGTGTTTTTTGGCACCATAGATCCCTGGACTCTTGTATTTTTCCTGGGTCAGCCCTGAATTCAACCACTTCAGCAGTGAGCTCTGGTTTCTTCCCTTGGAGGAGGTATTTGGAAAGCAACATGTGGGCATGGGTGCTGGGTGTGCTCAGAATAATAAAAGTTTAGAGGAAATTGCCCTGTCACATGTTGCTTTTCTTCTCTTTTAGTCTATTGTTAGCTCCTTCTTCTCTACTTGCTCTTTCCCATAGGTACTGAAATTTAATTAAATCTGTCCCACCTTTAATTACAAAAACAAATCTTCCTTTGACACCGTATCCCTATCAGATATTGCTCAATTTTTCTGCTCCTTTTTCACTGCTTAAACTCTGTGAAGCAGTGGTATAAATCAGTGATCTCACGCTTTGGTTCTTACACTTTCACAAATATTAAAATCATTCATGACCTAAACAAGATTTTGTGTACATGAGTTACAGGTATTGATATTTACTGCATTAGAAAGGAAAACTGAATTTTGTTCAAAAAAGGATTATTTAATGGCAATAATAATTTGCATGTTAACATGCATAAGTTATTTTTAAAATAAAATATAACTATTCCTCTAAAGATTAGTGTTTAATATTTTTACAAATCTCTAATGTCAGGCTTAATGGTACAGAACTAGATTCTGACATCTGTTTCTGCATCCAGTCTTTTGCAATATGTGGCTCTGGTTAGAGTAGATAATGAAAATGAGGCTTTATGAAGTTGAAAGGAGTATTTTAACAGCCAATTTAAACAATTGAGGATCTTTTTCATTGATTCTATACCTGAACCTGAAAAGTGGTAGTTTCTCAAAGTTTAGTTAAGTGTGGACTCAATTCACATCAACGAACATTTCATACTCTGCTTCATTTTAATCCTTTGGTGTATGTTGGGTTATAAATGGATATTATACCAATGAACAATTTTGAAATATATCCTGGTCTTGGGAAAATATTGGTTTGCTGAGTTATGCAGATCTCCCAAATATTGATGTGTTTTATTAAACTACCTTGCAAAGCTGTAGGAAACACAAGAATACCCAAGTACACACATTCCATCAGCCATCAAAATGATTACATCAACATGCTCCATGTAGACTCCAGAAAACTCCACTGTGCGTTTGTTGGAGAAGGGTTGTGGAAAAGGCAAATAATAATTCTTCATTTTTGTGAAAACAGCCTGGACCTTATGAACCTAGTAGAAGAGCTGCCAGTGCTGCACATGAGCCCTCCCCTGCCCACACCGAGCAGCAGGGTGCACACCTACTGCCTGGGGCGCCTCACTGCAAACTTCTACCCTCATAGTCTCGGTTAATGGACTGTGACCACAGTGAAGCAAATCCATGTGTTTGCAAATCATTATTCAATTCTTAGGTTATTTACTCTCTGGTATATGTGCCACTTTGACTCTTGATCACCCCTTGCGAGAATTCTCTTTTCTCCTGGACATCTCTAGAACTCTGTGACATTGTTTGTTTCTCCCCTTCCTCTATGAGTGCCATGCCCCGACTCTGTGGTGTCCCCCTAGTCTTAGTGTGTAGCCTTAAAGTGGAATTTTTTCCAAAGTTTCTCCTTTCAGCCCTCATCTGTTTCCTAGTCGATTTCCCTAAGGGCCACCCCTACCCCACAGCAGCGGCAAATACCACCCACACGAGGGTGATTTCCAATGAAATCCCCAAGCCAATGCCTTTCTCCCGAGTCCCAGAATCACAGATTCAGTAGATTCAGCAACGTAGTGTGTGTCCACAGCTGGATGGTCTTTAGTCACATCCTACTGTAGGGTTTTTACCTGAGTTCAACATTTTCTCCATCGCTACTTACAAAACTTACTCTAGCATTTGATCAAAATTAATAACAAGAATACTTTTTTAAAATCAATCCTTTTCCTCTCTTAAAAGCAGAATGATATTTTCTGAGTCCCCAATATTTTGTTCTTTCTTCTATTTTTTCCTCAGCCCCTCAGCCCCTCAAAGACCACAGGTTTTTAAAAATGCATTCATATTTAAGTTCCTTCAGTATTTTGAGATGCTATCCTTCCAGTCCTCGCTGAAAATAGCATCATTTAAAATATCTAGGCTTTCTCTTTCAGAAAGTAATGAATGAAAATGATGGTTTAACATTTTCTTGAAATGTAATTAGTTTCCATAAATCCCACTCATTTTTAGTGTACAAGTTAATGGTTTTGCATATGTACAGAGTTGCACAACCATCATCACGATCTAAGTTTAGATATTTTCATCACCATAGAAAGAAAGCCCATATCCATTAATAGTTACTCCTCATCACTCATCTCAGCCGGTGGAAAAATTAATTTACTTGTTGTCTCTATAGATTTGCATATTCTGGCCATTTTGTGTAAATGGAATTATATAATACATGGTCATTTGTGTTTAGATTCTTTCACTTAGCATAAAGATTTCATGGTTCATCCATGTTGTAGCATGTTTCAGTATTATATCCCTTTGTATTGCCAAATATTAATAATATTCTATTGTAAGTATATTTAACATTTTGTTCAGTCATTCATTAGTTCATGAGCATTTGAGTTGTTTCCAACGTTGGGGCATTGTATATAATAGCGCTAAAGAACATTTATGTAAATAGTTTTTTTGTGTGTGTATGTGTAAGTATGTTTTAATTATTTTTGCATAGACACCTAGGTGTGGAATTTCTGGGTCATATGGTGTTTGCTATTTTGAGGAACACCAAAAGTGTATTCTAAAGTGGCTACACGATTTTACTGGTCAGGACAGCCATGTATAAGGATTCTAATTTCTTCATGTGCTCACTAACACTTTTTATAATCTGCCTTTTCTATATACAGCAGTCCTAGTGGGTGTGAAGTGGTAGCTCCTTGTGGTTTTTATTTCTATTCTCCAATGGCTATTGATGTTGAACATCTTTTCATTGCTTATTGTCCACTTATATATATTCTGTGGACAAATGCCTATTCAAATCCATTGCCTATTTTAAACTGGGTTATTTATCTTTTTATTATTGAGTTATAAGTGTTCTTCATGTATTCTGTGTTGAAGTTCTTTATCAGATATACAATTTATAAACATTTTTCCCATTCTGTGTTTTTTTCACAGTTCTTGTGGTTTCATGTGGTATGACATTTTCAATGTTGATGTAGTCCAATCATCTGCCTTTTCTTTTGTTGCTAGTGGTTTTAGTATCACATCTAAGAAATAATTGACTAATCAAAGGTCACAGGTTTACTACTATGTTTATTTCAAAGGGTTTTATAGCTCTTACATTTAGCTTTATAAACCTTTTTAAAGTCATTTTTTTGTATATAATATGAGATAAAGATCCAATTTCATTTATTTTCATGGGAATATCCAGTTATCTCAGCACCATTTATTGAGATGATGATTCTTTCCCCACTGAATTATCTTGTCACCGTTGCAGAAAATAAATTGACAATAACTATAAAAGTTGATTTCCGTGTTCTCTAATATCTGCTGTTCTATCTGTATGCCAGTACCACACTGTCTGGGTTATTCCAGATGTGCATTAAGTTCTGAAATTGGGAAGTGAGAGTTCAACTTTGTTCTTATTTTTCAAGATTGATTTTGTTATTCTGAGTTCTTTGCATTTCCAAATGGACTTTAGGATAAGCCTCTCAATTTTTGAGAAAAAGACAACTGAGCAATGGGCAGCAATTGTGTGGACTCTGTAGATTAGTTTGAGTAGGGTATCTTAATAATATTAATTATCTAATCTATAAGCATAAATCATCTTTAACATAATTGAATAACTTTTTTAGTTTTCAACGTAAACATATTGCTTTCATTAAATTTATTCTTAAGTATTTTATCAGTCAGATGCAATTGTAAAAGGAAGTATTTCCTTAAGTCTATTTTCAGATAGTCCATTGATAGTATATAGAAATACACCTAATGTTTGTATATTGAGGTATCCAGCAACTTTGTTGAACTCATTCATTAATTCTAATAGTCTGTGTGCATGCGTCTGTATTCCTTTGAGTTTTCTAGATACAAAATCATGCTATCTGAAAAGAGAGATAATTTAATGTTTTCTTTCTTATCCGTTAATTTTAACAGATTTATAGAATACAAGTGGTTTTCTGTTACATAGATAAACTGTACAGTGGTGAAGTCGGGGCTTTCAGTGTACCTGTCACCTGAATAGTTGTGTACATTTTATCTGATATTTTTGGATCCCTCACCTCCCGCCCATCTTCCCCACTTCTAAGTCTCCAAATTCCATTATACCACTCTGTATGGTCATGTACACCCATTGTTAAGCTACTTTTATTTTTTTTTTTTCTTTTGAATCCGGAGGCCTTTTATTTCATTTTCTTGCCTAATCACTCTGGCTACACCATCCATTGCAATGCTGAATAGAAGCCATGAGCCTGGACACCCTTATCTTGTTCCTGATCTTAAAGAGGAATAATGGAACCTTTCACCATTAAGCATGAAATTCGCTGTGGGTTTATCATGTGTGACTTTGATAATATTTAGCTTTCATTCTTGACTTGTTGGCATTGTAAAATAATCATTAAAGGGTGCTGGATTTTTTTCAGATGATTTTTTCCTGCCTGTCAAGATGATCATGTGTTTCCCTTTTCTATTTGTCCTATTAATATAGTGGATTATATTTATTTGTAATTAATTAATACATTAAATAGTATTAATTAGTACATTAACATTTTCTACTTGATATGTGATGTGTGGAATGTCTTTGAAAAGCGGAATATTTCGACAGTGGTCAGTTATTAGGTGGTTGAAATAATTCAGAGGTGATAATGCAGTTAGGATTTGAACCATAAGAAATTGTGAAGTCTTAATGAATGATTAAAACTAATCTTTGACAACCAATTATAGCGATCACATTTTATAGACGTTTCGGGAGACCAACAAGATCATGTGAATTTTTCTTAATCATACTTTCATTTTTAAATCAGAAACGGGAATGCTGAGGAAATACACATCCACAACTGGAGGACACACTGCCCCTGTGCTTACCCCAGGCGGAAAGATAGCGTCTGGGAGAATGAGAGGCGTCCTCCTCCATGCTCACGCAGAAATGCTGGCCAGACCTTACGATCAAGCACAGAGTAAACACAGCATTCTTCATTCTTTTCCTAGAAATTGAATGGAGTTATTATATTTATATAATATTAATAATAAATTCACTCATTCCAGCTGCGAGAGATCTTAGCATTACTTTAAAAGCAATGTATTACCTATAATGAAAGTGTGAAACTGGGTTTAATGTATGACAATTTTCCTAATATTACTACAATTATGTTAGACTTTTTAATTAACTGGCATTATATCAAGAGCAATTCACTGAAGAAACTATATAAGTTAGAGTTACTTTTTTATGAAAGCATTATTTGGTTTGAAAGATCACATAGGACTTTCACATAAAAAGAATGAAATAGAAAAATACTTTAAAATATTTATACATTATATACAACATATTAGCTATTTATGTATTTTAGAAATATCAAGTATTTTTCTGAATCTATTATTTTTAAAATTTGAGTTGTTTTCTATTAGTGCTTAATTGCATACATTTTAATCCAATAAAAACTGCCTTTCCTTTATTAAAAGAAATACGTGCTTAAATTGTGTGCATCTAGTTGTAAAAATAATGGAACTTGTAAGAATCTTTCTTGTGCGGACTGCTGGGATTGAGCCGCATTTTGACATGCCGCCACAGGACGCACCGGCACGTTCACCATTGCTCGTGCCAAAAGTCATGGTGCCGTGATTGCTATCTTAGACACAACAGAGAGAAATGCCCGACTGGGAAAAAGGACATATGTATTTTATGTTAGGAAGAAATATAAATTATAAATCAAAAAGTCAAAACCTTGGACGGGCGTGGTGGCTCACACCTGTAATCCTAGCACTCTGGGAGGCCGAGGCGGGTGGATTGCTCGAGGTCAGGAGTTTGAAACCAACCTGAGCAAGAGCAAGACCCTGTCTCTACTAAAAATAGAAAGAAATTAATTGGCCAACTAATATATATAGAAAAAATTAGCCGGGCATGGTGGCACATGCCTGTAGTCCCAGCTACTCGGGAGGCTGAGGCAGGAGGATCGCTTGAGCCCAGGAGTTTGAGGTTGTTGCGAGCGAGGCTGACGCCGCGGCACTCACTCTAGCCTGGGCAACAAAGCGAGACTCTGTATGAAAAAAAAAAAGTCAAAACCTTTATGCCAAATATGGGATAGGGGACTACAAAAAGAAAATGACTCCTACAGCTGTGTCCCCGAGACTCTGAGGACAAGTGAGACGCACGCTTGGGCACAAAGTTAAGGGCTGTGCTATTTTCAGTTAAGAGTAACTGGGTTCATTTACTTTAAGCTCTTACCTCAGAACTGCCTTTTTGGGAAACTTAGTAACAAAGAGTGGAAGCCGCGCTTCCTCACTCACGCTCCCTCTCTTTCGTAGGTTGTCTGGCCGGTCTCCGCTACAGCCGCCACAGCTGCCCGCTGCTGGTTCCCGCGTTGGCAGGAGAGCTCTGCATGAGGAATGACACCACAGCTCGCAGCTTTCAATCACCCTGTCGGGCCTTTCCGTTTCCAGCCAGCAGCTTTTCTTCTAGGAATGTTTTCAGGTATATTTTCTTTCCTGAGCCTTTCAAAACTATTTAGCAAAGTATATTTAGTTAAAAAAACGTGGTGCTCATTTCTGTCCTCCGCAGCTGTTGGAGTTGCTCTCATTTGCCTGCTCAACTCTCCCTGTGTCCCTGGTTTCTCTGGTGTCTCTCTCGTTTTCGTGGCCTGCTCTGCTTGCTCGTGCAGGTGCTTTACACGCATGCAGACCCGACTACGGCGAGAAATCAGCATCTCCACCCTCCTTTACTGTCATTCTCGCAAGAAAACCGGACATCTCTGTCATTAGCACCGCTGATCCCTGCGCTGTCATCCAGAACAGCAGTCTGAACCTCACACGGGCCGAGTGAACCCACAATGGACGGCTACGGCTGGAGATGAATAGGGCTTGGAGGCACTGGTTGGCCCAAGCGTGTTTGTTTGTTTGTTTTTCCCAGGAGCATCAGAAACCCAGTCACAGGATAAAAGAAAATGAATGGCTTTGTAGCCATGATTGAGGGCTTGCAACTTGGGCATGGAAGAAAACTAAAGGTCTTGGGATTCAAGGGTTTTGGTGAAGTTACCACAACCTAAAAAGTACCTTCTCAAATAAAAAACAACATATGTGCAAGGTTATTAATTGTGACACTGACTGTAATAGGAAAATACTGGAAAAGCACAATGTTTAGGAGAATTATTAAATAAACTATATGCATCCACATGGTAGAATATCATAGAGCTATAAAACAGAATGGGTATGTTAATAAGCTGATAGTAGTAATTTCCAGGGTATATCACAAAGGGTAAATAGGAAAAAATTGTTACCACTCAATTCTAACTTATAACATTACAAGCATTACGAACACATAGGCTTATTGTATCCACTAACCATCAGTTTGGGGCTCCTGCTCCAGGCATTTTTCTTGGCCTATAGCATCCACTCATGTAGCTTAAAAACAATTCAATAAATGGGTTAACTTTTTTCTTTTTGGCATCATTGTGACTCTCATAAAATTTCTATACTTTCTCTTTCTAAAAAAAGCACACAACTATAATATTTAGACATTTCAGGCTAATTTTTGCACATTCAAATATGTTCTGGTTTTAAGAAGCAGGTGCAGTCACTCACTTTGCAAAAAGTCACTTCGATTGATAACTGCAAACTTACTGCTTGAGTGCTTGTAGGTTAGATCTTTATTTTCCAGATTACATGAAAGAAGAATGTGGCCTCCATGAATATTTACTTTCACATATTGATAGTTTTCTAATTGTATGCGAGCTTGTGCTCAGCCTGGACAGAAAGGACACAGAGACTGTCACAAAGGACACAGAGAGTGTCATGGGCCCTGCCATAGCAGCAGGTGGCTGCTGCAGGAAGAGTCAACAGAGCAGCAGTCACCTTGGGGACCAGGGGGGCTATAGTAGAGAAGGCCCCACTTGTTAAGGGTCCTGAAGAAGGAGGAGTGCACCACATCCAGAAAGGAGGAAAGGAGACCCCAGGAACAAGATCAGCTTAATAATTTCAGCAGCCATCAACACCGAAACATTTTTGTGCCAATCTCTGCAACTCCAGTATTTGATGTGATAATAATGCTAATCTGTTTACATATATTAATACAGAAAGAAGCTAAACTTTTAAAAAACATAGTCCTTCTATGATGATTACTGGGATGATTTTCTTTTTGAAAGGACACCTATTGCAATCTTCAAAAAAAAAAAAACCCATGTCCTTATTTACGGGTACCCTGGCAAAGGCTCATCCTGCCTGTGAGCGGCGGCTCGGCTCGAGAAGCCCGGCGGGCAGGAGCAGAGCGCAGCCGGCGGCCGCCGCAGTCGAGTGTGGGAGGCTGTAGGGAGCAGCGTCCAGACTGGACAGCTTCACCGCAGCCATACTGTGGGGAGGGGTCACTGTGAAATGAGGTAGAGATTGCGGAAGTGAAGAAGCAAGTTCGGCGTGGAAGAGGCCACATTTGTAACTGACCATGGTAACTCTGAGGTCACTGTCAGGTATCTAGAGGGAGAAATAAAGAGAAGTCGTGAATTAGGCACATGTGTTTGCCATGTTTATGGGTGAACCCTAATGTCTCTCCATCAAACACTAAAAGCAAAAATAGAGAATGAAAAATTAAAACCAAGGAAGTCTTGCTGTGACTTTCACTTGAATTGTGCTCCAGAGAAGAGTGATGCAGAAAGACAGATGAAGTGGGGGATGGCTACAACCACACTTAGAAGGCACATGGTACAGTGATATTTTTGGAAAATTAGTGAGGAAATGAAATGACAGCTGTGGTTCCTAAGACAATTCTCTTAGCAAAAGCTGACACCTTGAAAGAGACCCAGGAGCAGGATGAGATGCATTGGGCAAGAGGCTCGTAATTAAGAGCAGAAGTTTATAATTACCTCCTTCTCTTGTGAGAGGAAAAGAATAATTAAACAGCCAAGTCAAAGCAGATGCTCACAAAGGCTTCTGATTGTGGAGGAGAGTCCTAAAGTAATTTGTCTTTTAACTCTTGACAATATCAGGGAATTATTTTTTTTCCCTAAAGCATTCAATGTTCTGCGAAATGATTGCTTCAGCCCTGAAGTAATTGTGTAGGTTGGCTTCAAAAATTGGAGCAGGAAACAGGTATTGAATAACCACCAGGTATAGGCATGTACCACGTTTTGGTGTTAATATCACTAAGTCTCTGTCCTCAAGTGGTTCACAGTCTGTAGTCATTTTTTATTATCCTGGGAGGCAGTGTATTATGTATAGTGCTTGATGTTTTAATGATGATTTGATTTGATATTAGATTTCTCCTTTTACCCTTCAGAGTGCAGGCATTTGGACCATGGTTTAGCTACCAGAAAAATTTAGTCCTTGTCATGTGGTGATTTAAAGTGACATTGATCTGGGACCTAAATGAGATGAGCCACGTATGTGAAAATATGAAGGAAGGGTGTTCCAAACGCAGGAAACAGCGTGATCAAAGAGTCTCTAGCCAAAAGGAGGTTGGCTTTTTGGAAGGTAGAAATAAGGCCAGTGTGGCCAGAGGCGAGTGTATAACAGGTGACTAGTAGGAGTCAAGTGTGAGATATGCTGCAGGAAAAAGATGAGGATGATGTGGCAAACTGTTTGCAAAACAGGTAAATTCCTTATCCTCTCTGTACACAGATTACATTGCAACGCTGCTTTCCAGCACTTCTTATGAACAAATCGAGGCTATTTCGTAACCCTTAATTAAATCTGGTGGTTTTTTTGTTGTTGTTGTTGTTTTTACTTTCTTTGGACATAGATTACAGAGGAAGTAACATTTCCAAACCTAGCTTTGCGCAGTTCTGCTCTCCGCGACCAAACAGCATGTGAAGGAGCCTGGCTGTCCTGCCAGAAGATGAGCGCATGTGAAGGAACACCGAGCTGCTGCAGCTCACAGTCAGCTGGCCCAAATGCCAGAGTGAGCCCCAGCCAAGAGCAAACGAGCTTGGCTCAGATCAGCAGAGCTTCCTCTGCGAACCCAGCCCAACTGGTCAAAAACAGAGTTGTGAACTATGAAATGTATTCTCAACCAATGTGCTCTACAGTAATTTGTTATAGAATTTTACGGATCTAAAGCTAGCTGATGCAGGTAGGAATCAGACTACGTTGTGGGCCATGATAAATACTACAGACATTTGTGCACTCGCAACGCAAAGACGTTGAGGTGCTTGAGATCCATTCATGTTTTAATAACAGCATTCTGATGATTAGTAAACGAGTTGAGAAAGGACAAGAATGAGACTGCTGAGATCATTTAGGAGACAACTGCAATAGGCAAGTGACAATAATGTTGATTGGAGTGGTAACAGTGGAAATGAAAGAAAAAGGATAGGTTAATATATATTTTGAAAGTATAACAAGCAGGACTTAATGAATAATTTTATATAGTTAGCAAGAGAAAGAAAAAGAGTCAACGATTTTTTTCAACAAATATTAATTGTGTGCTTGTAAGTTCCTGAGAATGAATCTGTATTCCCTGAACAAAGGTGGACATAGACCTTACTGTCGTACTACTACAGTAGACTAGATGTTAAACAAATATTCACAAAAATAAATGCAAATTACTGTTGTCGGAAGATTTTAAGAGAAAAGGTGCCCATGTTGCTGTGGAAGCTTCCTGATACTGGAGTCCACATGATTTAGCACTACACTACAATTTATTTTTTAATTTCGATTCTGACTTATGAACAGAATTCTTTCAGAAAATAAAACAGATAAGAAAAAATAGTAAATAACTATCAGAGAACTTTACATATCTTAGAGATACTTAGAATTTCATAAAACCATGTTTTAATTTAAATTTATGTCATTATGCATTGGGAAGTAATGTATGTGTGTATATACACACATTCAATTGCTAAACAAAAATGTTGGAAAAAGTTGTATATATAGCATAGGGGTAGTAATTATATTCTATATTGATATGATTGAATTCAAATGCTTATCAACTTCCCATTAAAATGGCTTCTAATAATTGGGAGCAGAGATATTTATCTCTCATTTTATCTTCTAAGATAATATAAAATATAAAACATCTTATATTGTTTGCTGAAGCACTTAGATCTGCATTCAGATTTTTAGCCCAGAGAAAAATCCATTTTAAACATCATGGAAATGAAATGCTATATGGACATAACATATGTTATTGATGGCTATATAACATGGTCATAAATCAAGTAAGAAATATTGTACCTTGCTTTGGTTCAATAAATAAATACCAATAAAGTGTATATATACATATATATGCACACACACATACATACTTAAACATATATTGATATATAACATTTACTATTGTTATCAAGGTAAGTGAAGTCCAAATAAAACCATTATTCAACTAGTCAGTTAACAGATTTTATTTAAATTGGCTCAAATCTTCAAATCTCTGAAGTTTCTTGAATTATTAAGCTTATGTTATCCCAGATAGCCTCCCAAACTATTACTTGATAATATAGAATTTCCACTTTGCATTGAAGTTGTATGAGTATGTATGATTACAGAAAATACTTAAATACAAGCCACAACACCCAAGTGTTAGCATCTATGTTAGAATTTGTCTATAAAAACTATTATTTGAAATAAAGAGTCTGTCACAGTGACAGAAAAATAAACTAATTTATTTTAGATAATGATGTGCTTAGCTAAAATAAAACAACAGTAACTATATTTCCTAGGGGGAGAGATATACACGCGGGCACCCAGTGTATTAAGGTCTGTAGAAACTGGAATGCTGAAGCTTCTTTCATTACCAAAATGGCTAATTTGGATTTTGTCTTTTGACTTAATATTTTTAGGAGCTTTTTTTTTTTAGAATTTGTTTTTATTAAAAAGTACGGGTAGGTGGTAGGAAAGATGATGATAGAAGAAGCACCATAATTTATCTCTCAACTTAGAGAACGACCGCCTGTGGAGGAGCCCTGGGGCCTGTGAGAGGTTAGAGAACGACCACCTGTGGAGGAGCCCTGGGGTTTGTGGGAGGTGAGAGAACGACCGCCTGTGGAGGAGCCCTGGAGTCTGTGGGAGGTGAGAGAACGACCGCCTGTGGAGAGCCCTGGGGTTTGTGGGAGGTGAGAGAACTACCGCCTGTGGAGAGTCCTGGGGTTTGTGGGAGGTGAGAGAAGGACCGCCTGTGGAGGAGCCCTGGGGCCTGTGAGAGGTGAGAGAACGACCGCCTGTGGAGAGCCCTGGGGTTTGTGGGAGGTGAGAGAAGGACCGCCTGTGGAGGAGCCCTGGGGCCTGTGGGAGG